>JAEIFU010002684.1:0-39792 GCA_018904235.1 Lordiphosa stackelbergi
AGTCATCCGATCCGTCCGGTTCCGACAAATGTGCAGCGTATGTGTACAAAAATACTTCGTGCAATGTTTGGTTACGATAGCTTTAAAACTGACGAAGGAGATAGCATAGAAACAGACGGACGGACGGACGGACAGACGGACAGACGGACATGACTATATCAACTAAGCTCGTCACGCTGAACAAGAATATATACTTTATGTGGTCGGAGATGCTTCCTTCCGTGCGTTACAAACATCCGGACAATTTTAATAGACCCTCTCCAAGGGTATAAAAACGCGCCTTGAACTTTACCTCCAAAGGGTGGTGTGGAAAATAGTTCAACTATGACATATTTCTCAAAGCACATACACAGATACGTAAGTTTTATTAAGTAAAAAATTAAAACTTCAAAATTCGTTCTTTTCATGAAAATTCATCATAATTCAAAATCTATCGAAGAGAATTTTTTTAGAATTTTCTGAAGTGGTGAGGTCCCTATACTAGACAATTACCCAAAAATTATTGTTGTATACGTAAATAAGTTGATCAGATGTGGCCGAAAAGTTTCCTAAGTTGGCCTATTTTTTTACTAAACTTTAACCATTTCGTTTGCCTGTGAGACCTGGAGCAAATGCAGCTGAATGTTTATGGCTTGAGCAGATTGTAAATAGAAAATTTTAAAATCTTTCGCGTGTCAAAAAAATTTTGTTCTTAAACTTGTTGGTGGAAATAGAATTTTTTACCATTTTGAATGTGGCAATTCGATCTTTACATACCTCAGGATCCTTTTTATATTTTGTGTGAGTATGAGATTTGGAAAAACCCTTTGTCACCGAAAATTACTCGATGAAGCATCCTTTTTATCATCATTCAGTCTGCCCCGCTCTTTAAACATTTTTCAGATGATAAAAGGCATTTGTGCTCAACTTAAAATTTTAAAATTTTTATTTAAGGATAAAGATTTAAAAAGAAACCATGGCTGACAGCCGCCACATTATTGCATGTTAATTCTTCATAATTCATCCAATGAATTTTTTGAGCAAATGGGCGACTTTACTAGAACAATGATCTTATATTATTGGGATAAGTAGTTCAAAAAATTATTTTTAATTATTTATTTGACATTGACGAAAAGCTAATCCAAATTTTACACACAACCAACACCACATACTCAGAGAGAAACTTAGAGTTGAGCCAGGGTACGCGCTGCATTCAGCTCCTACCCTAAGTACAGAGTATTAAAAAAGTCGGGCTCGACCGAAATTCTCATTTGTTTTAAATGAAAAGTCTTAATTTTAGTTCTTAATCGAAAGACATTATTTTTAACTACCACCAACACCCACAACACATAAAAAAACTTATAAACACAAAATAAATTTTCTGAATTTTTGCCCGCATTGCTTTAATATTTGCAAATTATACCATTCTTTCAACTGGGGCTGAAGACGTTAGTGCTTCTACCTGATCGAAAGACATTGGATATTTTTCAAGCATCTCGAAATTTTCGACGAATCAAGCAATCTTTACTTGCCTGTTTTATTACAGCTACAACATCATATCATTATATTGGTTGGGTTCAATTTAAACTTTATCAAATAATAAATTTATGTGTGTCTCAATTGTACAGGGTATTTCGGAAACGGGCCACTCGACTACAACGCTTTAACTTGTTTCAGAAGAATATATCATCACAATTCTCCATATCCTTACTACTATTACTTACTATTTGTCTCTAATATTTTAAAGAAAGCCACGTTTTGCCATGTTTGTCTACGACTGACATCAATTTCTGTGCTGGGCCTGAGAGTGTCCCAAGTTAAGTTATGAAGTACTGTGTTTGAACGCTGTGTTCACCTACTACCTACATATCTATTTAACCTGTCTTTGAAATAGTCGAGTCTCCCACTAATTTGTAGCGAACCATATTATTTCACACTCAAAAAAATCAATCCATACCTGATCAAATCAATCCCAAGCGGTAATGAAAACAACGTAATCCCGGATATGCTTGAACCGATCTGAAAAAGGATTGAGTTGATCCGCCTTTATTGATCCCAAGAAAGATTACAATTATCCCGGGGTAATCTCTTAGGAGATTGAATTAGCAAAAAATTTTAGAAAAAAAAATTATTTGATCCCAAAGCTGTATCATTTTTGGCATGTTTGACTTTTAAATTAAAGCAAAGACAACTCCTCTTCTTCCTTTCCTCCAACAGGCCACATGTCATAGGACATCCTTATCAACTTCAAACTTGGTTTATTTAAAACTTCTGAAAATTATAAAAATTGTTGTGCTGAACTGGGATTCGAACCCACGACCATGCGCGCACTGAACATGAATGGAATGGCATTTCATCGCACAGCACCAACCCCCTCGGTTGTTGCTGCATGTCTTATGGGCTACTTATATTTCTTTGTGATCTCGAAAAGGATTGAAGTAAGCACATTTGGAATGATTTAAGTTCGAAAGGCATGGGTCAATCCTTATAGGATTGAATTGTGTAGAATATCCTGGAAGTCGAGATTGAATTATCAAGCTCATGCCGGGCTTACTCCAAGATTTAAAAGATTGAAAATATCTCGATTTTTTTTCTGTGCACTTAATATAAAAAAGTCTCATTTGGATGTAGAAATTATTCCTATTCTATGAGGTCCTAAGTTTGATTACCACACAAAGTTAAGTTAATAAAATTACTTTCCTTAGACTTCTCATTGTTTTTTTGGGTGGATGGAGTAACCTTAAGAAACTAAATGATAATTACCAGGGCTGCAAAGGAAACCAATTATTTGTATACCCTTCGAGAGGGTATATTGAAATTGTCTGGATGTTTGTAACGCACATAAGGAAGCATCTCCGACCACATAAAGTATATATATTCTTGATCAGCATGACGAGCTGAGTTGATCTAGCCATGTCCGTCTGTCAGTCCGTCTGTTTCTATGCTATCTCTCCCGTCAGTTTTAAAGCTATCGAACCAAACATTTTGTTTTCAATGTTATCGCTCCCAACCCTCGTACTTATAAGTTTTCTATGTTTTCACATAATTCCACCGAGATTTATCAAAAATATATATATAGTATAGCTGCATTACAAAAGGTAGGTCTGGAAAAAAGTCTTAGTGAGAGAAACTTTTTTGTGTTCAATGCTATCGCTCCCAAACTTTTCACAGATCAATATTATATATATATATATATATATATGCCACACAATTCTGTCAAGTTTGATTCAAATCGGATGACTATAGCATACAGCCGACATAGAAACGATCGGTCGAAAAAGCAGTTCTAGTGAGAAAAACTTTTTTGTTTTCAAAGGTAGCGTGTGAATACTTTCCAGATATGAATGTTATCTGTTTCAACACAATTTTGGAGAATTTGATCAAAGTCGGACGAATATATCGTATAGCCATATAACAAACTGGCAGCAAATATCATGCTCTAAGGGTATATAAACTTCGGTCGAGCCGAAGTTAGCTTTTTTCTAATTTTAAATTTAGAACTCAAAATTCTTTTTATACCCTTGCAAAGGGTATTATAATTTTGCCCAGAAGTTTGCAACGCATAGAAATAATCATTTCCGACCCTATAAACTATATATATTCTTGATCAGGGTAACGATCTGAGTCGATTGAGCTTTGTCCGTCCGTCTGTCTGTCCGTCTGTCTGTTTCTACGCAAACTAGACTCTCAGTTGTAAAGCTATCCAGCTAAAACTTTTCACAGAGTCTTCTTTTTACTGCACACTGCTAATATGTCGGTACCGACCGGATCGGATGACTATATCTTATAGCTGCCATAGGAACTATCTTTTGAAAAGTGGGTCTTTGTAAGAAAAACTTTCTTGTTTTTAATGTTATCGTCTCTCACTTCAGCGATTATTAATATTATACGCTTTCACATATATTTGGAAGTTTTTGTCAAAATCGGATGATTACATCTTATAGCTGCCATAGGAACTATCTTTCGAAAAGTGGGTTTTAATGAGAAAAATTTTTTTGTTTTTAATGGTAACGTGTCTCACTTCAGCGACTATTAATATTATGCGCTTTTACGCAGATTTAGAAGTTCAGTGGCTAACTAATGATTAAATGATTTTATTCTAATACCTAAACTCTTTTTAATTTATTCAATTAATCAAAAAAACTAATTTGAAATATATTTTTTGAATATTTTCAAAGGTCAAAACAAAGGCGCAGTATTTACTTAGTTTCCATTAAACTATATCTTTTCTGCGAAGCTTCATTAATTTTTGCGAATGTTTTCGCCATCAATCAAATGTTTTGGTAAATCTTATTTACGAATAATTTCCGCAAAATCTTTGCGAAAGTCAAATCAAAAAGGGCTGGTCTATAAGTCAAAAGTTTGCCTAAAGCATGTCAATTGTTTAAGTGTTTATGTCAAAAGCGTGTGTGAAATGATAAGAAAACTGTTTCCTTCGTTTTTTTTTTTCGTTAATTCGTTTAGTTTCAAATTTCCGAATGCATTTGGAATATTGTGTGGAGTAGGAGAAACATTTGTCAGACATCTGTTTTTGAATGGGGTTTCTTTTGGCACATCAAGTTGTAATCGTAGTCTGCTCTATCGTCTACTTTCTCCTCCTAGTTCCCCTCAACTATTTTGTCGTCACAGTTCTCTTACCACGTTTCCTCTGGCTCTTTTCGTTGCATTTTTGTCTGTTTTCCGTTTCCATTTTTCGTTTTTCATTTGTTTATCTTCAAAAAAAATATCATATTAAAAAATTCTGTGTAGAAGAGAATTATATTCAGAGATGGATGGTTCGACAATGCCATCTTTAATTAGTTTTTTTACCTGATCGTTTATTTCTTGCTTTTCCGACTCAACATTTCTGTAGTTTTTTATGTATACAGGTGTTTTATCATTCAATCTAAGCTTTTGTTTATAGAAATTGTTTGCGGATATAGGTTCTGTTTCTAAACCAAATATATCACTGTATTCAGTGCAAAGTTGGGTTAGTTTAGATTTAAACTGTTTAGGAAATTTTAATTTTTCAATATTTCCCTTGTTCTTGACTTTTCTTTGTTTAACTGGATTATATCGTAGTCATTAAGTGACTCAAACTGTATGTTTTGACTGTCAATCTCTGTATTTTTCGAAGTAGTATTTACTAAGCGAATGTATGCATTATTACTTGTTACTATTGAGCTTGCTATTATTATTCCCGGCTGTATCTCCTGATTGGGAACTAAAACCGTTTTTTCATTAGTCTTTAATCTTACTTGTCGTATGACTTCAGATCTAGCAGGTAATAACAATGAGTCATTCTCGAGTGAGTGTTTTATTGGAATTTGGATGTGTGTATGGAAATTTTTTGGGCGCAAAATGAGTGTATTTTTTCTCCTCTTGATAATCTAATAAACAATTAAATTTTTGAAAAAATCATAGCCCAATATACCATCTGTTGGTATTGAAAAGTTTTCTGGTACTACATGGAAATCATGTGGTACAATGTACTTGTCTGTAAGTAGTTCCAGATGTACTAGACCATAAGAACGTGTTGTTCCTTGTCCAATACCTGTTATATTGCTTATAATGTTTGTATTTATGTTGTAATATTCATTTTGTTGGTGTTTTATCACCGAAATGTCTGCTCCTGTATCAATCAAAAATGTCAGATTTGACTTTGTTTCTTCATTTTGAACTGTAATTATATTACTTAGATTGAGATTGATTGAGTATACTTTTACTGATTGTTGTTGCTCAAGGGGGGTTGAGCGTTTTCCGAATTTGTTGTTCGGATGTTGTGATTGTTGCTTTGTCCTCGCCAATTATTTTGGTTTCCTTGGCCTCTGTAGTTGCCATTGTATTGGCCTCTATAGTTGCTATTATTGGTACCTCGGCCACGGTTATTGTAACCATTGTTATTACTTTGGCGGTATCCCTGATTACCTTGGTAACCTCTTCCTCTGTTTCCGTTATTATGGTACTGACCCCGTCCATTGTTGTAGTTACCACGGCTGTTGTTTCCGCGATAGTTCGAATAATATAGGACTGAGTCAGTTTTTCCGGTTGCATCAGTGCAACTGTTGACAAATTTGGCGATAGCGTCATTCATGGTTGTGAAGCTACCTGCCTGCATGATAAGTTTTACTCTATCAATAGAGCAGTTGGATGTCATGGCTTTTACAGCGTTTTGTACACTATATTTTGATGCTAGTTCAGGGGTAAGTCCATCATTTATGTAAGCGCATTCTAAACTATTTGTTAGTTGCTCAATTTCTTTTGTGTATTGATTGGCAGTTTTGTTTTTCTGCTGGAGATTCATTAATTTTGCTGAAATAACTTCAACTGATTCTCCTTTAACGGAAATTTTTAATTTGGCAATTATCTGATTTATGGTGCTTTCTGTACCAATCAAATTTCTTGCATGTCCCTTTAATTTTGTTTTAATCAGTGAGACTGCCGTTGTCTCATGGGTATCTTTAATAGATTCGATCAGAGATAATGCATCTAGAAAACTTTGTAAATTTTCAGCTTTGCCGTCAAAATCTGGGATCAGACTTGAGGCTGTTTTGAGGAATTGAATCTTGGTTTGTGCCATGATTACTGATTTTTGCTCTTTAGGAGTTTAGGGTTTTTAGAAGTTTAGGGTTTTTGAGTTTAGGAGTTTAGGGTTTTAGGAGTTTAGGGGTGTCCTTGAATTCTCTAGAGATTTAAAATTATTTTGGACACCCCTAATTAAAAGGGAAAAAGTTTTTGTTTTTAAGTCATGATTTTCATTTTTCTTTTCTCAGGCAAAATTTTAATTTCTGTACATAGTTGTCATAATTATTTTTAAATCATGAAGTGGCGTGCCTTCTTTTTTTTATTAAATTTTTGCGTACAGCATGAATGAATGAATTATATATATTTCATTTTTTTTTTTTTTTGAGTTATCGAAAAAAATTATTGGTATCTTTCTTGAGACATAATGGTGTGTATGAGTGATTTTACATTATACAGTTTACAGATTAATTTTACACTGTATAATGTATGTTAGTGGTAATGATTGTAATGATTATGTGACGGGTTTTTTTTGTTAATGAACTTAATTATCGTACCCAGCTCAAACGCTACTTGAGGGTACTAAAAAAATTGCGAACTTCCAATATGCATTGGACCGCTTTAAAAAAATATCGTTGGGCGCAATCTGCGCTCTTACTGTCTTCTTTGGCTTCTTCTACGTCTGTGGAGAGTTTTCCCTCGGTGGTGCAGACGGCGGCTTCATGCCTCCCGCACAAATTTCTTCTGGTTTTAATGGTCCATTCGTTGGTGCAGTGGGCGGCCTATATGCCTACCGCACGGTTTCTTTTTATTCGTTGGCTCGATTGGTTGTTGTTGTGATAAATTTATTTCCGCTTATTTCCAGTCAACCGGTAACATGGCTTTGTTACCGTTTCTTCCTTCTCGCTGCCCAAAGCCTGGCAGCGGCTTTGGTGATTTAGAAAAAATTTTTTTTTTTTTGGGTGGTTTTTTATTTTTGCGGTTTCCTCCGCATTTTTTTTTTTTTGCTTGTGTTTGGTTTAAGTTTTTGTTGTTTGCATTGTTTTTGTTTTGTTTGTTAAACTTTTTATTTGCATGTGTTTAAATGTCACTTGTCCAGGTCGCCATGTGATGACGGGAGACTGAAGCTCTTAAAGTTGCCGTTTTGTAAATAACACAAGCACAAATATATTTTGGTTCTTTTTTAATATTTATTAATTAAACCGAGCGCGAGAGCCTCAAGTGACTCTGCCTCGTTGTTCTCGTTTCGTGAATAAAAGCGTTAATGAATTTTTTTGACGGAATTTAAAAATTGGCTCAAAATTTGAATGCATCAAATTTTTGGGGAAACTTTCATTGTAAAGAACTTTAAAAAGTCGCATTTCTTATATAAGCTGTTTTTGACACACAAGTATCGGTCGAGGCACTCTTAAATTTGTTTTAACCTGCCAAAGAGCCAAGATTGATGAAAGGTCACTGGAATACGTACTAATGATTAACTTAAACTTAGCTCAAATATTTTATTGAAAATATCACGATCCTAAACACCAATTAAAGAATTTGTAGTATAATGTTAAAGTTAGATCCATTTCTAATTAATATGGTTCGAACCTCAACCTAGGTTCAGCGACCTTCCGAAAACGCTCCATGAACATGAACCAATATAGTTGTGCGAGTTCGAACCCCGGAGTGAACCCCTTCCGATGTAACATTTGCCATCTTTTTCCAAGATTATTAATTCTAGAATAAAAGTGACAATGTAATCTTGGGTTGCCATATATGCGTCTCTGTTGACCGGTTTTGAGCATCAAACTAAAGCTCAAGTTTTTATACCCGTTACTCGTAGAGTAACAGGAAAGACCGTTGCAGTCGAGTAGCCCGACTTCAAAATACCCTGTAAATGTAATGTAATGTAAAATTGGCTATACAGCTCCTACAATAGGGACAACCCAAGCTTCTCTCAATCTATTGGCGTGTGTGCTTTAAATTTTTCGCACAAGAGAAAGGGACCTACAGTTTAACGCCGAATCCGAACAGCAAAGTTTGTGAATTTGCTTTTTCATGGCTAGAATACATCACAGCGGGCGCCAATAGCTGGTGAAGGTGACCGTATGTGTAAAACCTATTTTTCTAAAGAAAGAATAAAACTTTTATTATTAGATGTTCAGAGGCGGGATCGAACCCACGACCTCCCGCCCAGCAGTCCAGCACGAAATACCCTGTACAATTGACAAACACACACATACACAAACGCGCAAATAAACCAGAGCGGGCAAACTAACGAAACGAAACGTTTCTGAATCGTTTCGTTTCTTTCTTTGCACACAGCGAAATACTAACAAAACCCGAGAAAATGTAACTGTAAAAAAATTAGTTCTGTTCAGTTTGCGTACGTGAGAGCAAACTAAACGTAAAGCGAAATGCGCTCATCTTGATTTGCGGACAAAGGGAATCGGCACGATATGCAACGAGCGCGAATAGTTCGGAAACGTTTGCTGCTCAATTTGTATACACTTAGTTGTTTTTTTTCCTGTTGCTTACTTCTTTGTTTCTCTCAGCTTTGTTGTTTTCGTTTGCTGTTATTATATTTCTTTAATTCAGCATCTGAAGTAGAACTAAAAGCCGATCATTCCGCAAACGATTTCTTAGTATACGTTTCATTCCGAAACGTTCCAAGGCATTGCAGCTATCGGGAGAACAATATTCCAATCGTTTCGTTTGCGCTCTTCGGCAATATAAAGATAGTGGTTTCGTTTCCGACAAGCACAGCAAAACATATGCATAGTTTCTTAGCTTTCGCGAACGGTTCGTTAAACGTTTCGTTTGTTTGCCCGCTCGGGAATAAACACGGAACCAACCCCCCCACCCACGGGTAATAAACGGGGGGATTTTTTTTTTTTTCAAAAATTTTATATTTTTTTGTATATGGGTCATTCTTTTATAAACCGAACAGTTAAAAAAATTTTTATTTTTCATTTTAATAAAAAAAATCCGAAATTAGATCTCGACATGCCCATCATAACGTAATTTGCGGTTTTGCACAAAATTTTTTTGTTAATTTTATAAACAATTTCAAAAATCGTCAAAAACGGAAAAATGGAAAAAAAGGGTTTTTTAAAAACGTGATATCTCAGGTTTGGTTTATCGGACAGGTATCAAATTGATACTGGTGAAAAGTATTTTACTGTAGCTACTCAAATAATAGTTTTATAGATTTTTAAATTATTTAATAATATTAAGTAATTGTTGCTAAAAATTATTTATAATTTTTTCTCAGTGTTAACCACCATGATATAGCTTCTAAGCATAAACAATTTATTGTCCTAAACGTAACTTAAATTTTGGTGTTTTCAAAAAGATGGAGACTTTTATAGTTTAAAAGTTATGAATTTTTGAAGTTATAAACAAATAAAAAGTTGCCCTTAAAAAATGCGTTGCCACTCAGTCAGTTTCAAAGCTCTACGACTGAAACTTGGCAAGTGGGCTTTATATATATCAAGCTTTTCAAAAATGTCAACATCACACAGATCGGACGTCTATTTCATATAGCTGCCATACGAATGCTATGATTAATTGCATTTTGTTGTGGATTAGGGTGACCAGAGTTTTGAAAGTATATTATACCACAACCAAATTCAGCATTTCTATGGCAGCTATATGATATAGATGTCCGATCTGTGTGATGTTGGCAATTTTGAAAAGCTTGATAAATATAAAGCACAATTGCCAAGTTTCAATCACATGACTTTAAAACTGACTACGTGAGAAATTTTTATTTAAGGGCATCTTTTTATTTGTTTATAACTTCAAAAATTCATAACTTTTAAACCATAAAAGTCTCCATCTTTTTGAAAACACCAAAATTTAAGTTACGTTTAGGACAATAAATTGTTTATCCTTAGAAGCTATATCATGGTGGTTAACACTGAGAAAAAATTATAAATAATTTTTAGCAACAATTACTTAATATTATTAAATAATTTAAAAATCTATAAAACTATTATTTGAGTAGCTACAGTAAAATACTTTTCACCAGTATCAATTTGATACCTGTCCGATAAACCAAACCTGAGATATCACGTTTTTAAAAAACCCTTTTTATACACTTGAAAAGTGTATTATAATTTTGCCCAGAAGTTTGCAACGCATAGAAGGAATCATCTCCGACCACATAAAGTATATATATTCTTGATCAGCATGACGAGCTGAGTCGATTAAGCTTTGTCCGTCCGTCTGTCCGTCTGTCCGTCCGTCCGTCTGTCCGTCTGTCCGTCTGTCCGTCTGTCTGTTTCTACGCGAACTAGTCCCTCAGTTTTGGAGCTATCGAGCTGAAACTTTGCACAGAGTCTTCTTTTTACTGCACGCTGCTAATATGTCGGAACCGACCGGATCGGATAACTACTTCTTGTAGCTGCCATACAAATGTTCGGTCGGAAAATGGATTTTAGTGAGAAAAACTGTTTTGCTCTCAATATAACTGCTCTCAAACACGGTCATGGGTAATATGTAATGTTTTTAATCTGATCTGCGAAGTTTGGTCGAAGTCGCTAACCGTTGAGACTAGCTATTTCAAGTGTATCAAAACTTCGGTACAGACGAAGTTAGCTTTGCCTTTCTCGTTTTCCATTTTTTCGTTTTTGACGATTTTTGAAATTGTTTATAAAATTAACAAAAAATTTTGTGCAAAACCGCAAATTACGTTATGATGGGCATGTCGAGATCTAATTTCGAATTTTTTTATTAAAATGAAAAATAAAAATTTTTTTAACTGTTCGGTTTATAAAAGAATGACCCATAAACGAAACTCTTTATACTTTATTCATTGAAATATTTTAAGGTTATTTTCAATAATTTGTCTGCAATAGGGGCAGAGCAATGGCGAATCGTTCTTTTTGAGTAAAAATAAACTCGTTGTCTAGATCTGCCTCTTCAATGTCCGAATTGCAATCAAATTCTTCAAATGTCGTTTCCCCTTTTTTAAATCATTTTGTCTGTTTATGAGAGAGTTGAAGAGTAGCGTTACCCCTACTCCAAAGTTCTTGAAAAAATTATATAGTATATGTTCGTGAAAAGTTGAGAATGCGCCGCAGATAAAAATTTGTAAAAGAAGCACAGACAATAATTTAAATTAATTAAATTAATTAATTAAAATTTAAATTACTATATTTTTAATAAAGCCAACAAACCGCGAGTTTTTTTGGGTCGAATGCTTAATTTGGAACAATTGTTGAGCTGGAAGCAACCACAGATTCGAATTATTTCGAAGCCCACCAACAATTTTACTCTAGTATACTAAATCTATTTCGCGTCCAAGCTGCTCAAACCTCAATGATACACTAATAAGAACATAATCATGCGTAAGATGCAGAAAAGAAAAAAAAATAATGAACGGTACTTTCAATCAAGAGATAAATTAACGGTACTTGAAATGCTGATGTTTCTTGTGTTCAATGCAAAGGTATATTTTGAAAATTCGGGCTTTATGTCACTGTTCAAAGTGATGTTCACTGTTAAGAGCGACATAACGCTCAGCGGGCGTTATTACATGCACCCGATTTAAAGCCTAAGCGATTTAAGCGACGATGTTGTAACTTTAAAATTGTGGCTCTGACAGCTCTGAGTTTTTTGCGGTTAAAGGGGAAAGGGGGGAAATTTTGCAAATCTGAAACAAACTGGATCTGCGTTCGGTATACACCTATGTACATGCAAAAATTTGTATCTCTATCTCTTATAATCTCTTAGATAGACGCGTTCATACAGACAGACGGACGGACGGATAGACGGATAAGGCTAAATCGACTCGGTTGTTGATGCTGATCAAGAATATATGTGGGTGATTCCATGAAAAATCGCTCACTGGATTTAGAATCGATCGAATTAATTTTTTTCGTATTCCTTGTTGTAAAATAGTATATACGTATATTCAGCATTTTGCCGAAATTCACGTGATTCGCGGGAAAATCGAGTTGAAAATTTACATATTTAAAATATTTAATTAATTTCAATTGCTTGCTATCCAAAGCCAATGGTGATAATAATATTTCAAAAATCTGTATATTAACATCTGAACCCAAACTTTCAAATTATTTACACTTAAAAATTTTAACAATTTTTTGGTTTCCAAATCGCGAAAATAAGTAAATAAAAATTAATTGCATCGAAAGGGACTTTTTTTTTCTTAATTTTTTTCTCAAAATTTGGTCTTCTTGGTATCCAGGAATTTACTGCATTTAGCTGTAAATGGGCAGTCCAATAGTTCCAGAGTTATGGCCTTTTTTCATTTATTTAAATTCACTTTTCAGTAACGATATCAGATTTAGTATTTTTTAATTTTAAGAGGGTAATATTTTGTGGTTGAATATAGTTAAGATTTTGTACCCATTGTAAGTTTAGCAGTTGCAAAACCACGATTTTAAAAATTCAGCCGTATTATAGTGACTTGGGTGAATTTAAATAAATGAAAAAAGGCCATAACTCTGGAACTATTGAAATCGATTCATTTTACTAATTACCAGGGATGCAAACCGCTCGGAAATAAGGACTGGTTCGGTTCAGTGGTTCACACAGTTTTTGAACCGCCGGTTCGGTTCATTACATGGTTTTTGGGGCTTGCTGAACCGCGGTTTCGGTTCGGTTCGGTTCGGTTTGCGATGTATTCATTTAAAAAACTAAATGAATGTATTTATTAGTCAGATTTTTTAGGATAGGTTTAGGTTGTTTAGTCAGATGTTTAGTTATTATATAATAAACATTTCATTTTTATTAAACTCAAAATCTGCCTTGATAACATAACGATGTCTCTAAGACTGTGTTATTAAATGAAGATATTTCCATTCGAATGATTGCATTTCAAAACAAAAGCAGATATATAGAGTTTAAAGAACTAAAATTAAGTTCAATATGATAAAGTATTAGGTTAAATTTAGTAATAATATTTCTTATAGTAAAGTTTCATCGATATTGACTCTTAAGTATGATAAATCAAGTTTCAGTGTGGAAAATGCTCGTTCTACTGACACTTGTGTGGATGGAAATGCTTAAGTTGATTTTCCTGATAAATATTCCAATATTTATCTTCAGGTAAACGCTTTTCGCCATCAAACGCTTCAACGCAGTTAAAAAACTATATTTTACTTTATGATGGAAATTATTCCTTATATTTAAAACTCGTCGTCGAAATTTGGTGTTTTACAACTCTTGCTTTTCCACGTATTTATCCTCTCTATATTCTGTAATTTTGTGCAAAAGTATGTATCGGAGAAGGAATATCCGACCCTTTAAATTGTATATATTCTTGATCAGCGTCGACAGCCAAGTCTATATAGCCATGTCCGTCAGTCTGTCCAAATGAACGAAGATATCTCAGAGAAGCTAAGAGATAGAGGTTTGACTCGTATGGGGCATATATGTATTTCTAATATGTACTTGCTGACAGATTAAGTTTATTCTAAATTTTTGTCACGCCCCCCCTCTCCCCTCTTTAGAAAAAACGTCATATCTTCCACAGTTACCTTCTAAAGATATGTAGTAATTAAGATTATTTTCCCAAAGAAGTGGTTAAGATTGCATGATATGGATCGATTGGACGATTTATAAAGAAAACAAACAATGTAGTGAGTATGTTATAGTTTGATTTTACAGAGTTTGATTGGTCCGAAATATATCTGTACCATATTTTTCTTGCTTTCTACCAAATAATGCGCTGCGATTTGGCTCAGTATGATTAATCAATTGGTAACTCAATATCTAGTTGAAATGAACCGAACCGAACCATTCTATTTTTCGGTTTTTGGTTCGGTTCAGCATTTTTATTAACACACCGGTTCGGTTTACGGTTCGGTTCATGAGCGCAAAAAGCGGTTCGGTTCGGTTCAAAACCGGTTTGGTTCAGAACCGGTTTGCATCCCTGCTAATTACTAACTATCTCTAGAAGGTACGAATCGTCTATCTTTAAAACTGTAGGAGATATAACTTTTTTTTCCAAATTGTGGGGGCGGGAGGGGGCGTGGCCAAAATTTGAAACAAACTTGATCTGCGTGCAGATAAAAGAAGCATTTGTTCCATACATGTCAAACCTCTATCTCATACCATCTCAGAGATCTAGGTGTTCATACAGACAGACGGACGGACGGACAGACTGACAAGGCTAAATCGACTCGGCTGTTGATGCTGATCAAGAATATACATACTTTATATGGTCGGAAATGATTCCATCTGCCTGTTTCATACATTTGCACGACTTTAGTATACCCTTTTTACTCTACGAGTAACGGTTATAAAAAAAAGATCCCCTTTTACATATTCGCAATAGGTACAGGGTATAAAAACTTTGACAGGAATTTTTGATTTACCATTTCGTTGCTTGTGTATCCACATTTTCTTATCGATAGTTGGCATATCGATAGCGTGTGTGGATGGCGAGAACAGCTGATATACAGCGCAGGAATATATTGCCAACAATTATTTTTGATGTAAGAGCGAAAATTTTGGGGGGAATGCTTTTATATTTTGTTTTTATGAGCTGTCATCTGGCTGGGGAACCGTCAGCGTGCAAATATTGGTGGAGGATGGTGCCAACCTGATGAGTCCGCCAGAGGGCTGCTTTCCATAGACACAAAGGTCGGAGAGATGTCGTCCGTTAAGATGCCTTTTTAAACTGTGTGTCGCCAGATCATAGGCGCATCTATTGGAGTGGTGCAACAATTGGTCATGATTCCTGCTGGTGATTTACATATACCAGGGACCTTACAAAGATGACTCTAGTTTCTTGAGGGCAGTGGAGCATGTCGTATCCCATTGCGCGATCACCCAGATCCACCGCTAAAGGGCTTAGGAAGCCAATGGAGCTCCAATGCCAGTAGCTCCAACCGTACTGATCTCGCCACTGAATCAACTCAATCCTTTATATAAATGCGAATGTTTTTAGGCAATCTCGTAACCGACGATGAAAGACTTAATTTGATTGGAGTGCAACCAAGAGGTTATACTACTTTGGAGAAGATTGCATTATTATCCAGGATCATCATCATCCAGGACCCACTGCAATGTTTCAAGCCATCGGTTAATCATTCCACAAGTATAAAGTATGTAACTAGCAAATTACTGGCAGGAATTTGCCGCAGTGCTGGATACAGGCCTTTATGAAGAATTGTGACATAATACAGTTCTCGATCTGACGACATGTTCAAATGTTTTGTGTTTTAAAAATTCGGAAAATCGTCCCGACATTCTTGTCGCCTGCACCAACTCATATGCTCAGCCGTGTGCGCTTCTTTCTCCCTAGCAATTGTGCATTCTACCGTATGGCTGGCAATTTATATTCCAACTACTTCTTCTACTGCTACCTACTACTATAAATACAATAAAGAGCTGTCCTAAATGAAATGAAAATAAAAGAAGATAGAAATAAATACAAATGCAAAATATGTGTATACGAAAATGGTGTACGGCCGCAAAACTTTGTGCGCATCTGGCAGGCTTATAAATCTGGCAAATATTTAAGCCCAAAATAGTTAACCGTATTTTAAATTCTCCCAAGAACTTCCCAACAAAAAATACATCATAAAAAAAACAAAAATAAATTTTTGTAACCCCTCCTTTTGCCGTCTCTTTGTTGGTGGTCCTCCCTACCAAAAAGAGGCATTTAAATACCGATAAAATACTAGATCCGTATTTTCAGTATCGTTATCGATAGCTCCCTGAATAATTAATTTTAATTATTTCAAGAGGTATCGCACATTGTCGATACACAAATATGCGTAATCGGATGAAATTTGAATAATTTTCCCATCAATGATTGAGCGCTATTTTCAAAGGAAGCTACACAACACCATGAGACTTCAACCAAATTTAAACTGGGTAATAATTATGAATTTAATCATTACTAAATTGTCATATCTGCTCATCAGACCCCGTAGGCAGGGGTGGGCAGTGAAGAACGCATGTTAATCCTTTGTATTTATTAAATGTGAAACTGTTAATTTTAAATTAAACAAAATACAACGCTCTAGGCAATGCGACCATATTACATGCATATATCTTACAACCTGGTCACACTGTCCCAAAACAAAAGAATTGCCACTTTTGGTATTTTTGTTTTGGGCAAGTCTTTGTGGAAGTGTATACTACGCTTAAAGAAGGACACGGAAATCGGCTTTATTGTTGCCATGTAAACGAATTGCTGAACCCCCGGCCCTGCGCCCATTCTTCGAACAATGTCAATTTGCAAGACAAAGTACAATAGTTGGATCTCCCTCGTTAGGAGCAGCGTCAATGCATTTGATTGCACTATCCTTCATTGGCTACTTGTTCACTTGTTATCACATTTTCTTTACTTGAGTGGGTGTGTGTTTATTGTGAGTGTCCCACTTTGCATTGCCCTTTGTGGAAGTTTGGCATAAACTACTTTGGCTTTTGCATTCAAAGTGTAAGTAAAAACTGCCAACTTTTGGTGAGCAACTTTGTTTTATTGGCCCAGCAATTTTCAATTGGCATAAAAATTGTGATTGAAATGAAAAATTTCAGAACAAATTGTGCAGCTTCTGTATGTGTCATTGTATCAATATCGTGAAGATTGATGAGTGAGAGTCTCTTTTGTAGATATGAAATCCACAAAAGGGATACATTATTAAGATGCCCATATTGTAGCAATTCTGCCATCATTCTTTTTTTATTTTTTTTTTTTTTGTGAAAAATGTCAACTGTGATTCATTATTTTGGTTTGTTGAAAATATTAAATAAGTATAAGTATAATAAATATTTATAAGTTTTTTTTGCTCTATTTTAATTATATTTAATTTTTTTTTAAATTTTTTTTTATATTAGGTTAGTTTTGTTTTTTTTATTTTTTTTTTTTTTTTATATTTTGATAATAATTTTAATATAAAAATATACTTTACTAGTCATATTTAAATCACTTCGAGTCTTTTTCGATTGATTTATTCAATCATTTTTAAGTTGTATTTTCAATTATTTGCGTGTCTTTTCGAGTCGTATTTCCATAGCTTTCTAAAGAAAAGAAATATTTATTTGAAGAAAATATTTAAATAAGTTTGTTTACATATTTACTAGCATAAAGCCCGTCGCGCTTCGCTGCGCCATGAACAGTATAGAACCAGTATCACAATCAGTTTGAAGTCAATCGTGAGAGTGAAATATTTACCAAATTGGAAAACAGTTTATAAATTAATTTCCTCTGTAGAGCCCAGAAATTGAATCTTACATACCTAGGCTTGAATTCAACGTTTTACTACTTTGCTTTTCTACCGTTAAGACTTTGTTGCTGAGTTCTTACCACCCCCATTCCATCCACACCCCACCCACTCCCCATTCACTTCTTACACAACTTCCACCCACTTTCCTCCCACTTCCCACCTTCTTTCCACCCATATCCCTTCCACTTCCCACCCACATCGCGCCCACTGCCCACCCACCTCCCACCCACATCCCACCCACATCCCACCCACTTCCCACCCACATCCCACATCCCACCACTTCCCACCCAGTTCCCGCCCACATCCCTCCCATTTCCCATCCACTTCCCTCCCACTTCCCCCCCGATTACCACCCACTTCACACCCACTTCCCACCCACATCCCTCCCACGTCCCACGCACTACGCGCCCACCTCCCACCCACATCCCACCCACTTCTCACCAACATCCCTCCCACTTCCCACCCACTTCCCGCCCACATCCCGCCCACATCCCTCCCACTTCCCGCCCACTTTCCTCCCACTTCCCACCCACATCCCACCCTCTTCTCACCAACATCCCTCCCACTTCCCTCCTGATTCCCACGCACTACCTCTCCACTCCCACCCAGTTCCCGCCCACTTATCACCCACATCCCTCCCACTAACCACGCACTCCCGCCCACTATTCTCCCACTACCCGGCGGTATTTCCAACATTGGAAAATGCAATCGCAAATTATTTCGTATTCTATCGCTTCAAACCGAGTTTCAAGTCAATCGGGTGAAAAATAGTTTTTTGCATGCAGAGTTTTCCAGGAATTTTCCGACCGTTGGGTCAAATGTTCCAACATCGGAAAATCACATCTCATTTTATTTCACTTACTATACTCACAAACCGAGTTTTAAGCCAATCGGATGAAAAATAGTTTTTGCATGCAGAATTTTCCGGAAAACACGTGTCGAATTACTCGGCGCACTATGCTTACAAACCAAGTTTCAAGTCAATCGGATGAAAATAAAATTTTTACCACACAAACTTTTCCGATGCCTTTCCGACTTTTCCGGGTGGGATTTTCCGGAAAATCGGTACACAGTTATTGTTGAATTTCCATATAGCTCTTTGAAAATGAGTTTGAATCTGATCGGATAATAAACAAAAAAGTTTCATACAACAGTTTTCCGTGAATTTTCCGACTTCGTGGATAGATTTTCCAAAATTTTAAAGTCACGTTTCCTATATTTTATTATGTGTAACTTTAAAAATGAGTTTGGAGCAAATCGCTGGCAACTAATCTTTCGCCCATACAACCTTGACCACCCACTTTCCACCCAGGGGGTGAATTTTCCGGAAGATTGGTATGCAGTTGTTGTTGAATTTTCATATAGATCTTTGAAAATGAGTTTGAACTTGATCGGATGAAAAACAAAAAAGTTTCATATAACAGTTTTCCGCGAATTTTCCACATTTCCCGACAGAATTTTCCAAAATCCGTTCTTAGTACTCACTTTCAGCATAAGATAAAACTACTGTGAAAATCTCATGTTTCTATCTTTTATGGTTTGGGCTGTGCGACGGTCACCAGTCAGTCAGTCAGTCAGTCAGTCAGTCAGTCAGGTTGAACTCTTTTATATATATAGATAATTGACAATTCAAAGATAAATTAAGGAGAAATTGGAACTTTGAAAGCCTTCTCGACGCCATCAAACCTCAATTTATCCAATTTTGGATTTTTCATAAATTTTCTAAAAAAAAAATAAAGTAATCCCAGAGATGGTAAGAGATAGAGGTTTGGCATGTATGGGACAAATGCTCCTTATACTTGCAGGCAGATCAAGTTTATTTTCAATTTTTGCCACGCCCCTCCCGCCACCGAAATTTGGAAAAAACGTCATTTCTCCCACAGTTTTGTAGATAGATGATTCGTTTCTTCTAAAGATAGTTAGTCATTAGCAATATGTATCAATTTTCCGAAGAAATGATAAAGATCGGAATGGCGGTTCTCAAGTTATGAGCAAATAAGTGAATCACCCCCACTACCCCCCTCCAACCATTGCACAACCTTAGAGAGGAAGCGAGAGAGAGAGAGGGATAGAGAGAGAGAAACTTAGAGATGCACGCAGCAGCAGCACTGCATACAGCTCCTACTCTAGGTACAGAGTATATTATCGTCGGGCTTAACTGACTTTCTCACTTGATTTTTTTTCAATAAGACAACCTTTTACATGCCAAACGTTGTTGTTGATTTTAAGAACGGTTGCTGTGCCTGAATTAAAACTGCAGGGTCGGCATGTCAAATGATGTGGTCCTTGGGCGTAAGCATTTTTCACCTGAATATTCAATTTTCCGCTTGCTCTGTTCGCGTGGAATTCTTTATAACTTGACCATTGTCCAACAATAAAATAAAAAGTTGATCAAATTTAAGGTTTTTCTCTAATCATGAATATGCCTAATAGCCGAAGACCAAACAAAAGCTTGCATATGTATGGCGAAAAAATTCGATGCAAATGGCCGGCAAACAAATTTAAAAAAAGTGTAATATTTATATTATAAATGTATTTATTTTCCTAGTTGGATGATTTAAAGCTTGTCTGTGCTCTTCGATAGTTTCACGCTCCTCAGCATCAGAACTCAATTCCATTGAATTTTCTGAAGCGACATCAGAAATGCCTTCTAAATAGTCCATAAAATTCCTTCCCTTATTATATTTTTTTTGAGTCTTTAAAATTTGATTTATTGTTATCTCATTTACACATATTTGTGCTTTTTTCAACCTTTATGATAATCAAATCATCAATATTACGCTGGCTCTTTTTTTTAATGGCAACGCAAAAGTATGGAAATAACACAAAAAACGCATACTTTCCAACATAATTAACTTCTACACACACACGTGGACATCACAAATATTTATATCATACTAAACAATTAAACAATCAGAATAAAGGTAAGAACCAAAATATAGGTTCTTAATAATTACCCCATATATACTTTCGTAGCCTATACTTAAAGTGTAATGGGCTAGGGTGATCATTCAATCCGCCTTTAGCCCTCATTGCGCCAAAAGGTCCTGGTTAAGCCTACTAGTTAAAATATATTCAGCTTATATTTATCAACCAGATAAATAAATAAGCCATCAACGGATGTTGTTGACTGTTATGCCCTTTTGAAATGGCGCCATTTTGGTGGATTGGGGTAAAATTTGCTCCTAGCCTAATATTTAATTTAATGTTTCCCATAAGGCCCTGCAGTGGGTTATATATAGTTTTTTAAATATAATTTTTGGAGTATTTTACTTTTATTTAGGGAGTTATTGAGGCGTTGGTGAATTTAACCGCCATTTATTTAATTTGAATTTAGCCGCCATTTATTTAATTTGAATTTCAACCGACATTTATTAATTTGTTTGAATTTATCAGTATATTTTAAGTATCGGTATCTATGTATCAAATCCTTGAGGAATTTGCAACACTGTTTATGAAATCTATCGATCAAAGTCGATGACTGAGTCAGTCGAAATTTAGGAGGAAACGAAGCGTACGTAAAGGCAAAGAGAATCTAAAGGTAGAGAGGCACTTTGCGACGCCGCGGCGCGCCGCTCAATTTCGAGTGCTGTTCAGGCAATCCTGACAATAGGTACATTCGAGTGTTGCTATTGTCGTTCGAATTGTTGCTGGGTACATTATGATGCTGGCCTGCTCACTTCTATGGCGTTGTTGTTGGGCGTTGTTCAAAGCATTATAAATTGAATGGGAGTGAATGAAACGGATATGTATATGGGCGACCATATGTTTTTTGTTTACCCTGAAATTTGTTTGGCGGGCAACTTTTCGTGTGTTCATTTACGGTTTGTAGATTTTAGTGGCATGTAATTTCTTTGATACGGCATTGAAATATTCATTTAATTTGAAGAAATCTTACAGGGACATATTAAATGCATACAAATGGGCTAATTCGAATTATTTAAACCAAGGGCAAAAATTTAAAATTGTTGCTGGGTACAAACATTCAAATGTTTGTCAATGGAATAAAAGAACACATATTGAAGCTTCAAAAATATATTTGCAATGAGGGTTTACGGTGGTTTGTTTGTTCTTGGCAGAGACTTGCCTACTCCAGCTCTTGCTTGCATTTATTCTTCTTTGGTCAAAAATAGGTCTAATCAGTTTTTTTAGTATTTAGCGCTTAGCTAAACTTAAAATTTGTTCCATTTTTTTTAAATATAAGAAAAATTGTATATTTGTAAAATATTTAATATATATTAAACGTTTTAACTAAACATTGATAAATTGTGTGTAACGTCCGCAACGGAAAACAGGGTTTCTTAAATTCAACAGAATAAATTTTAACAATTCGGTTTTCCAAACTAGCTTTATAAACAGAGGTTCTTATGCACTTTAATCTGATAAAAAAAAACCTTGATTACAACTTTTTATACTCTGTACCGAAGGTACATAGAGTATATTAAGTTTGTGCAAAAGAAGTTCAGTATAAAGGAGAAGGAATAATTTCCGACCCCATATAGTATATATATTCTTGATCAGCATCAACAGCCGAGTCGATATAGCCATGTCCGTCTGCCTGTCTGTCCGTCCGTCCGTATATACAAACAGATCTCAGAGATGGTAAGAGATAGAGGTTTGGCATGTATGGGACAAATGCTTCTTTATACTTGCAGGCAGATCAAGTTTATTTTCATTTTGCCATGCCCCCTCCCGCCCCGCAATATCGAAAAAAAGTCATATCTCCCACAGTTTTGTAGATAGATGATTCGTACCTTCTAGAGTTAGTCATTATTAATATCTATCTTTTTGCCGAAGAAATGATAAAGATCGGATGAGCGGTTCTCAAGTTATGAGAAAAAAGTGTAATATAGACGCCTCCCACGCACACGCAAACAACACCGCATTGCATGCATCAAAGAGAGAGGGAGAGAGAGAGAGAGAAAAAAAAAAAACTTAGGGTTGAACACAGTGGCAGCGACGCATTCAGCATATACACTGGGTACAGAGTATGTTATAGTCGGGGCTTGACCGACTTTCTCACTTGTTTTTTTTAATATTGTGAATGTAACGTCGGCGTTAGTTAAGAGTTAACTGTTTTAAAATATTTTGTAACAATTCGTAGTCGCTTGATAACTGTTTTTTTCGAAGAATATTTTAGCCATCAAATCAACATATACTGCATCCAAAAATGTTACAAAATATCGCGAAAAATATCAAAATATATATTTTGTTTTCTATTTTTTATATAATAAAAATTTAAGTTAATTAAATTCCAATATTTTTATAATTAAATTTGATGAAGTTAATAAGACAATAGTCTTTGACTAATTTCTGCAGTGGTAATTAATTGCTTAATTCTATAGTTTCGGCCGAGGAACATGTAATAAAAATCCAGTCAATGTTTTGCAACAATTTGACGAGCAGGACACATTTTGTGTTGCTGGCTCTCTCTCTCTTTCAATGAGAGTCAGCAACACAAAATAGGACACACGCCTGCTTTATGGCCGCTTTAGGCCTCTAAATATTCGAAATTAGTTCGAAAATTCAAATCGTGCGGCCATGGCTCGCCCCCGACCAGCTCTTCACTTTCTCATTAAAAATGCCCACGCAGCAGAGTGTGCTTCTAATGTTACTTCCTCTATGCAAAAATTACATTGCTTTATCTATTTCTAAACTTGGAAACATTTTTTCGTTTTTCGTTCGAAAATTCAAATCGCGCGCCCATCACACACCCCAATCAGCTGTTCACTTTTAAGAGAAAAAATAGAGGGAAGCTAACTTCGGCTGTACCGAAGTTTATATACCCTTGAGCATGATATATGCTGCCAGTTTGATATGCTGATATAGTCATCCGATTAAAATCAAACTTGACAAAATTGTGTGGTAGTATATAATATAGATCTGAACAAAGTGGGAGCGATAGCATTGAAAACAAAAAAGTTTTTCTCACTAAAACTACTTTTTCAACCGATCGTTTCTATGGCAGCCAATTGCTTTAGTCATCCGATCCGGCCGGTTCCGACAAATGTGCAGCGTATTTGTACCAAAAGACTTCGTGCAAAGTTTGGTTGAGATAACTTTAAAACTGACGGAGGAGATAGCATAGAAACAGACGGACATACGGACAGACGGACGGACAGACGGACATGGCTATATCAACTCAGCTCGTCCCGTACTATCGATTGAAATAAAGATTTTTATGTGTTTTTTTTTTTTAAACTTTCCTATAGCTCTTAAAAAATCACCCTTTACTTACAGAAGATTTGTGTTCAAATATATATATATACTAGCAAAAAGCCCGTCGCGCTTCGCTGCGCCTTTAACAGTGTAGAACCAATATCAGAATCAGTTTGAAGTCAATCGTGGAGTCAAATATTTACCAAATTTAAAATATTCTCTAAATTTGTTTTCTCTGTAGAGCGCAGAAATCGAATCATACATACATGGGCTTGAAGGCAACGATTTATTACATTGCTTTTTCACCGTTACGACTTTGCTGCTGCGTTCTTACCACCCCCATCCCACTCCCCCACTTCTTACATAACATCCACCCGTTTACCACCCACATCCCTCCCACTTCCCGCCCACATCCCATCCACTTCCCACCTACATCATACCCACTTCCCGCTCACATCCAACCCACTATCCACCCAATTCCCACCCACCTATTGCCCACTCACTTCCCACTCACTTTCCACAAACTTCCCCTTCACATCCCTCCTACATCCCACCCACATCCCTTTCACTTCCCGCCCATTTCCCACCCACATCCCTCCCACTTCCCGCCACCATCCCACAACACCCACTCCCCATCCACTTCTTACACAAGTTTCACCCGTTTCCCGCCTACATCCCACCCACTTATCACCCAATTCCCACTTCGCGTACACTTCCCACCCACCTCCCACCCACATCCCACCAGTTCCCGCCCACTTTAAACCCACCTATTCTGACACTATTCTCCCAGTGGCATCCCGCCGGTATTTCCAACATCGGAAAATGCAATTACTAATTATTTAGTATTCCATCCCTACAACCCGAGTTTTACCCGAAAAATTGTTTTTTTCATGCAAAGTTTTCCAGGAATTTTCCGGCAGTTGGGTCAAATTTTCCAACATCGGAAAATCACATTTCAAACTATTTCGAATTCCTGTCCAAGTTTCAGCTTTCTATCTCTTACCGTTTAGGCTGTGCGATGATTGCCAATCAGTCAGTGAATCAGTCAGTCAGTCAGTCAGGACACTCTCTTTTATATTTATAGAGATGAAAACTTATTTGCTATATTCTAATTCTAATACCATATACTAATTATTATTATTAATTTTTATTAAATCTTAAAGTTAAAATATGTTATTATGTGCAGCGCTGCCATAGCGCCGGTCGGCGTGTGTCTCGGTGGCTGCGACTGCAGGACTGGCTGTTGTTGTTGTTGGCGGGGCCAAGTTGCTGGGCCAGGTTGGTGGTGCTGTTGTAGGGGTGGTGGTGGTTGATCCTGGCGTAGCAAACCAGGCTCCTGGTGTGGTAGTGGTGGCGATGGTTGCTGTCGCCACTGGCCGGGACGCCACTGGTCGGGCTGCTATTGCGGCAACTATCCCGGCTGTTGTTGTTGTGATTGCCAATAAAGTGGTGGCGGTGGCTGCCACTGGCCAGTCTGCTGAATTTGTTGTTGTTGAAGGAGGCCAGCCCATTGTATTTTTTCGCCGATTTTTGAAATTTTGTTATTCAACTTCTGCTCTTCTTTTTTAATTTGATTTATTTCATGTTGCTTTTTTTAAATTGTTGTTGAAGTTTTTGTATTTGAGTTTGTTTATTTTTTAATTGCAGCTGTAGTTTTTTAATTTCTTGCTGATTTTGTTTTTATTTGCATTTTGTTCCTTGTTGTTGCCGAGGCAACGGAACTAAAGGTCTTCCTCTGCCTTGATTCATTGTGTTAATAGTTACAAATTTTGTTTCATTTTCTTACGCTCCTGATCGGCATTCAATTGCTCTCACGCACACATTCAAATGGGTTCTCTCCGATGTATGCTCTCAGCGCTTTGCTAATTGCATGCGCTCTTTGCTCTCTGTTTTTTCTGTTTAGTTAATGAGAGTGTATGCAAGGAATTTAACTGTAACGCAAAGTGTGCCTTTCGAAATGAACTTGGAGCTAATGGCTGGCAACCTTGACCACCCAGTTTCCACCCAGATGTGGTTGATTGTCCGGAAGATTGGTATGCAGTTGTTGTTGAATTTTTTTATGGATTTTTGAAAATGAGTTTGAACTTGATCGGATGAAAAACAAAAAAGTTTCATACAACAGTTTTCCACGAATTTTCCACATTTCCCGACAGAATTTTCCAAAATCCGTTCTTAGTACTCACTTTCAGCATAAGATAAAACTACTGTGAAAATCTCAACTTCCTATCTTTTATGGTTTAGGCTGTGCGACGGTCACCAGTCAGTAGTATCAGTTATATTTTTTAACGAGTACCATTATTATATTTTTTTTTAACGTTAGTTTGGGGACACAAAAATTTGGGGTTTTCAATGAGTGCATTTGTAGATTAAGCCCCAATTGATAAACTGGTTTGTTTTGGGGCAGTCTGGGGCTTTCTAAACAGATATGTGAGCACTTGTGTATGAGAGGTTTAGTTTGAGGACCCACTAATGTATTGTATTCTTTAGGGACTATGTCCTCAAAATATACCGCCTATATATATAAAATTCTGTATATAATTCAATTTTTATGTATTGTATATTTTGGGAACAAAACCGCAGGGTTGTCACCTTCTGCAATGTCCATACCTAATGTATTTTTCGGGGACTCGGGGACAATGGAAAGTTGAAGTCAAATTGTTATGTAAAAGTATATTTCGGGTACATTTTTTTTTATTTTGAAGTAAAGTTTTTTTACTTTTTGTTCCTAATTTTTGTAAAAAAAATAATACTTTTCAGAGACTCGAAATTAATGGAACGTTGGAATAAAATTGTTAAACAAAGCTTAAATTGGGGACATTTGACATATATATAGTAAAGCATAGATCTTTTCGCAGACTCTGTTCCCCAAAGTTATGCAAGCACTTCTCACAGACTCAGAATAGTGAAACGTTGTAATAAAATTTTTAGACAAAGCCATTTTATAAATATAAAAGCTGATATATTCTATGAAAAATGGTCGAAATAGTTTTTTTTGTATTCATAATATTAATTATTTATTAACATATTTTTGGCTTTGAGTACATATGAAACATATAAACATGTGTGTACAATCAATCAGCGACCAATGACGCAAAATGTTTAAATATCACTTGCATAAGTGAAAATTGACGTGCTTGCCGGGTGGATCTGACAGGCGACAAAGTTGTCGAAAGCTTCAATTTTGCATACATAGGTGCGTATATACATACTCACATATGCTTGCGTGCAGATGAGTGTGTGACCAAATACACAAATACATACATATGTATGTAAATACTAATTCTAGGAAAACGCAGCAACTTTCACACATGCGTATGTGAGTGTGTTTTATGTGTTCATATGATTTGTTGAATCTCGGTAGAACCTTAACATTTTTTTTTATAAATAACTAAATTTTTAGTAAACACACTGTTTATATAATCTACAAGGGCATAGTTGAATATGCCATATATATTTTTCTTTTCCAATACACATTTGTGTAGTTTGAATGCAATAAGGATATGCCATAATCAGCAATAATCATCAATTTGTTGCCGTCCGATTCTGTTGCTGAATCAATTGTACGACATGTTGAAATAATTTTTTTTTACAATTTCCACAAAATTTTTGTTTGCCTTCTCGAGGCCATCAAACCTCAATATATCTGATTTTTGATAAATATTCCATAAAATATACAGAATTTTTTGAGCCTTGTTGTGCTAAGAACTAGACAAAAATGTCTTTCTAATGTACATATGTATGTACGTATACATGCTTGGTCAAAAAAGGCCGCTCATTTCGCACCCTAATACACACATATGCTCATACTAATGACCGCTAAGCGCTTCTACTAACATACATACATATGAATATAAAACGAAAATGAAATTTTTGTAAGAAATATGTATTATAAATCCACAATATATGAAAATGTGAAATTCGGCGCAGCCGACACGCATACGCAGACACCTTTTCGTACACAATCGCATATCCCTGTTGACGCGTCATGACGTCATAGTGAAGTTCCCGCCAAAACATGTGCCGCCCGCAAAGGTTAATGTTAATGTGTGAGCATAGTACATATGTTTGTATGTATGTACAATGTAGCAGACACACTCATCTGTAATGCGTATGTACATATGTACATATATAACAACAAACACAATAATGCACCAAATGAAACGCACAACGCGTTCAGGTGCACACAAACATACATATGTATGTGCCTAGTACGTTTATAAATATGTATATATGTTTAATGATCTGCGAACTGTTAACTAACGCAGTTATCTGCACGCAGACATTAATACGAACATATGAACTTAATTATTTTTTTTTCGGCCCAGTACAGTTCAATCAAATGACTGGACCACGACAACTTTGTCGCCTGTCAGATCCACCTACTAATCTACTAATCTCATTTTTATTTCAACGTTCCAAAGTCCTCTTTATGCACATTATACATATATCTAAATGTAAATCAATTTCTTAGTGTTCCAAAATATGCATTATCCAAATAATGTCCTCAAAAAATGCGTTGCCTATTAAATATATATTTGGTATAGATAACTTTTGGGGACATGTTCCACTCCAACCGTTTCAAGTCATAGAGTTGTCACATGTATGAAATTTTGATTTTTTCTAATTAAAAAATTAGTCATTTAGAATTAAAATAGTAATCATTTTGGGCCTTTTTCACAAAAACATATGCGAAATCTTAAAAAAAAAACCCTTTCTGCTTCATTTTAGTGCACATTCTAAGAAAAAAACTAAAGGAGAAATTCCTGTCCCCAAAATAAATACTGCATAGACAGAAAGAGAGTTGAAAACAAGCCATCACCCAAAGGGCTCCCGTGTAAATCAAAATTTAAGACACTTAAAGCAGCGGAAGCACAAAGAAACTGAGACATACTTGTCAGAGGCTGGCGAAGGCTGTGAGGACCGTCGTCGATCTGGCCAAGAAGCGGATCCTCGTGTGGAAAGGCAACAAATATCTGGACTGCATTTCTGCCGCGAATTTCTGGCAACAACAAAAACTTAAAGAGGGTGAGAGAAATTGCACACACACAAAGCATTGCAGCATTTTTTTTTTTTTTTTTGTTGGACACATATAAACAGCCTATTACTGGGCACACAAACAACAGCTGATAGTGTTGGAAAACGCGCAAACCAGCTATTACAGAAGCTTTGGAAATCTCTGGCAAAGCTTTTGGCGCCAACGTAGCTAATATTTGAAATGTCTGTTAGGAGATCGCCCACTATCGCAAAAATGCACAACGATATGCCTGGTGCAAATCAAACGAGCCAAGATACACCAATGCAAGTCGAGAAACGTAAGAGGGTGCTCTCTCGCCCGAAGTATCGCTTAATGACCTCATGGTAGCTATCAATCAAATGAACACTAATGTTGACTTGAAACTTGCAAATTTAGAGAGCACACTAGCATCAAAAGAAGACATGTGTCAGATTAAAACTCAACTGGGAACGCTGAATCAAGCCATAAACAAGCTTGAAACTGAAAATTTAGCTATGAAATTGGAAATAGCTCAACTTAAGACGGATAGAGAAGCGGATAGACGGGAACTGAACAAACTGTCACAAGAAGGAAGAAACAAAAACTTAATAATAAAAGGACTTCTTAAGGGCAATGCAACCAAAGAAAAGATAGAACACCTGATGCGCGATAAAATGGGAGTTCGCAATGCTACAGTTAGGGAAACCCGAATTCTGTTCGAAAGGCAAGACAAAGTCGGCGTACTGGCAGAGATGGAGACAACAGGTAAGGCAAAGGATCTCCTCAAAAACGGACGTACTCTCTCCGGCACCTCCATTTACATAGAAAAGGACTTGAACAAAGAAAAGCAGGAACAGAAAAGAGGACTACTGATATAAAAAAGGAACTAGCAACAATGAATAAAAATGTAAAAGTATTTGTAAAAAATGAAAATATTAATATTGGCGGCCAATGGATGAGTTTTAATGAGCAGAACATTCTAATGTGTCAAGGACAACCGGCTGAATCATACATTCAAGAAACTTTTGGCGAAAAGGCAAGGCACATAAGTTTGTCTTACAACGATCTGCTTAATAAGGCAAAAAACTGCCAAGCTTAAACACTTCCATCACAAAAACACCATCACCAAACCCTGCAATAGACCAAACAATAGAACCAGCAATAGAACAATCAATTAAAATATTATCCTATAACATAGCAGGACTCGCAAACAAACGATTACACACTCGATTTTTTGAACTAATAAACTCAAACGATATTTTCTGCCTATATGAAACCTTCGTGGATAAAAACCAGGAACAGTTCGAAAACTATTTTGCAGAGCACGTATTGCATTGGGAGCTAGCAGTAAGAACATCAAATAGAGGAAGAGCAAGTGGAGGGATTCTACTCGGTATAAAAAAAAGACTTTAGATCACAAATAAACTGTGAGTTTATAAAATCGGAAAATGCAACTACCATAAAACTTGGCACGGGGAAGGAACTTTCTACATAGTACCAACCTACCTTAACTGTAACAAGTGGACTGGGGACTATAATAAACTGAATAATGCCCTATTGGAGTTTGGTTCGGAAAAAATAATGATAATTGGAGACCTTAATGCGAGAATAGGAAGTGAACAAGTAGAAACGGAGAGTCACCACACAGCACACAGTATCGCCGTAAAGCAAAGAATTGCCAAGGACATACATGTTGACAGAAATGGGAAAAAACTTATCGAGTTGTGCGAATTGCATCACCTTACCGTTCTTAATGGTAGAACGGTAGGGGACGCCCAAGGCGATTATACATTTGTGAGAGCACAGGCAACATCAACAATTGATTACTGTCTAATTGGTTCTGACTGGTCTAACCATATAAAAGATATGAAAATAAAAAGCGAAATATTCTCAGACCATATGCCTTTGGAAGTAAAAGTCAACTTATATGTTACCCATGAAACCCCAGAAAGCCAGCTACTCCCAAAGCTACGCTGGAAGACCAATCTAGCCCACATATATACCGAAAAACTTAAAATGAACCTGCGCAGAACGGATGCAAGCCCAACCCAGGCGCACATTGAAAGCCTTACAGAATGTTTACAGGAAGCCGCGAAGTGCATGCAATCTACAAACAAGAGACATCGAAAACAACCCTGGTTTGATAGTGACTGCGAAACGCTAAGAAACAGTTCTATGAATCTTTTGAAACAAATGAGACATGGAGCCACTGCAGAAAATAAATCGTACTACCATAATGCAAATTCACAGTATAAGGCGCTATGTATATACAAGGAGTACATTTATTACCAAAATATGGAATCGGAGATAAATAGTGTAAGAGACAGCAAAGCCTTCTGGCAACTTGTTAGGCTTTTAAATGGCCAAGCGGCTAGATTCAATATTAAAATAGAAGCCAGCATACTAGCAGATCATTTTCCGAAACATGCTATACTCGCACAACAAGCCAGAACAGCTAAGCATTGCGATTCCTCAGATCATCATCGAAGAAATGGACCGCAGGATAGCCATGGAAGAAGTACAACAAGCACTCAAAAATGCAAAAAACAACAAGGCCCCTGGAGAAGACAGACTGCCAGTAGAATTTTTAAAAAATGCTCCAGCACAATTTACTGAGCGCCTGACAGCTGTGTATAACGATATTTTTGATAGCGGAACTATTCCAGATAGCTTTCGAAAGAATATAATTTTTCCGATCGCGAAGAAAGGAGACCTCACGAATCCAGCAAACTATAGAGGCATTTCATTTATAAACGCAATAATGAAAACATTTGCAGCGATTTTACTAGCACGCTTAACTGATTGGGTGGAAACTCACAGCATACTAAGTGAATACCAGACTGGATTCAGAAAGCGATACTCAACCGTGGACAGCATATATGTGTTTACCGCCATTGCAAAAAGAGCGCCTAGAAAGTAAAAAGAAAATGTTCACTTTCTTTATAGATTTTAAAGCAGCCTTTGACACTATCGACAGGCAAAAATTGATTATGAAATTGAGCTCTATCGGGGTATCGTTTAAAATGGTAAATATCATCCAAAGCTTGTACTCGAACAACCAAACTGCAGTATGGGACGGAAGCACACTATCGGATTGGTTTAAAACAAATAACGGGGTAAAACAAGGTTGCCTACTGAGTCCGCTTCTGTTTGCATTATATGTTGACGACATAGTTATGGCACTGCCAGGAGGAGTCAAGTTTGGAGACCAAACAGTAAAGATCTTGATGTATGCGGATGACATGGTCTTATTAGCCGAGGACGCGGCAACGCTACAAAAAATGATTAATGCGGCACAAAGGTATTGCGACACCTGGGGATTGCAAATAAATATCCAAAAATCTAAGGTGATGATAATAAAGGAGCGAGGAAGAACAGCCAACGATGAGCAGTGGATGCTAAATGGGGAGAAACTCGAGGTGGTAAAGCGATTCAAATACCTAGGAGTTACACTTACACCTAATATGAACTTCGCAAAACATATTGCCGAAAAACTCGCAGATGCAAAGAAGGCGCTGAATAGCACTTGGAAATCTCTTCTCGGCAAAAAGCACGTTTATCATAGCACGAAATTTAAAATGTTTGAAGCAACCGCCAAAGCGATAATGTGCTATGCAGGACAAGTCTGGGGTTACCAGTACTACGATGAGGTGGAGCAACTGCTGCGGTTCTACATAAAGAAAATGTTTCGTCTCCCAACCAATACCCCAACATACGCCATTCACCTTGAAACTGGGCTCCACCACTCTACATCCAAACCCTGGAACAGCACTTTACCTATATAAACAAGGTGATGCATATGCCAGAAAACAGATTGCCCAAAATCGTTACGAAACATTTACTTCGCTCCAAATCGCAATTCTTCTCGACATGGGTAACACTAGCTGGAAAGCACAATATTCATTGGAATGAAAGTGACGTTCACGACTGGCCCAAAATGCAACAAACAATTATCCAAAGGGAGGAAGTAGAAGCCAGAGCAAACTACGAGCAGAAAGCAATCCAGAGTAGCACCCGAAACACATACAAATTATTGAACCACAACTTAAACGAACAAAATTATTTCAACGACATTTATGACTCCTTCAGCATATCACTAATATTTTAGGCACGAGTTGAACTGCTCTCCTTAAATTTTATGCCACATATACCGACAGCAAACGAAGAATGTTCTCTGTGTAACCTACGGGTTAGAGAAGACGTTTTCCACTTTATCGCAATATGCCCCATTCTTAGCGAACTCAGGCGGTTACACTGGAGGAAGTCATGTTTAACAAAGGAAGAATACTTGGCGGTTCTAAACGGTGAAGACTGGCACATTCTAGCTGAGTTCTTAAAGGAGACTCTGAGATACCGGCGGAATATTATCAACGAGTATACTTAAAGGGGACCAGCACTGTCACTAAAGAGGAACGATGTGGTATCTCGCGACGAGCGAGGCATCCTCGAAGTGAGCTGAGTTTGGCAGACGGATATATTCCATGCCAATTAACTTTTTATATCTATCTATCTATAATAAATACTGCATATAAATTAACAAATGTTTTTAATCTGCTATAACCTCTCATTTTCACTTTAACTGCTACTTTTGAGGTTATTTGCCTTAAAAATATGCATAGTTTTATAAATAATATAGAAAGACTTTCGATATGTCAGTACATTTGAGTGAAACGCAAAATGTCCCCGAAATAAACATTACAGCTCGAAAATCTTTGGGGACAGTCCCCAAACGTGCGAAATGTACCCAAAATAGTCGTCAGACCAAAAAAGTGTCCTCAAATTGAACGTTCTACATACATATTATTTTATATCTAGGAAATAAAACTCTTCATCATTATCCACCACTGCATCTACTGGTTTTTGGGTCTGATCCTGGTGGACGACGGGAATTCTTTTCGTAAAAAACATTTCGGCTCAACACAATGGCTTGTTAATTCAATAAAGTCAGCAGTTATGGCGCCCAACGTGGGGTCAAGGTTAGTGTGAATATTTATTTTTGCATTTCACCCCATTTTTTCTAAAGAAATCCCATCTATTTTAAAATCTATAAATCTTCTATTTTTCTTTGAGTTGTTGTTATTCTTTCCAATTTGGTGAATACTCTTCCTGGCATGGATCGGGAATCAGTACGCATTTTTGGTTACCTTTTACAACAGTTCAAATATGGTTCTTTTATTCATTATAAACTTGTACAGTTAAAGATATTTAAACTTTGTACCAGCTGGAACTATGACTTTGGGCATTGGACCGAATGCTCATCCGATGGCTATTAAGATTTACATGCTTATCAATGGCTAAACCTTTTGAATACATTCTTTCTTATTCAATTGACTCCGGCACTATAATCAAGACTTAATATTGTTCAGTATTTGGTGGATTTTTTTTCGATGAAGCTTTAAGCTTTGTTAATGACCCCAAAGATTGAATAATACAATTTAAAAAAGGACTTGGATGTAGTTCGACTGTCAATATACTTTCTATCTTTGAGTTATATTGAGTGAATATTTGTATTTAGTTCTTTTGTTTTATTAAGTTTGGAATACGAACGGAAACAGTTCACTGTATCATCCTCTTAGGGCCAAGGAATCGGATATTATTGCAGCTTTATTATGGCTTATCTTTTCCTGAGACCTGCAAATGCTGTGAATTTAACTTATGTAGCTGTCGGTACTCCCTTCGAAAACAGACCTTAAAAATACCACCTAAGCTAACCTGAAACACCTCAAAGGAAATCAATCACATGAAATTTTAATTACGCACAAAATTTCACAATTTAAAATCTCATGATGGGTGTTACGCGTAGTAATGAAGATTTGCGCGACGACGATACACTAGGAAACGAATCAGAACCGAAGTGTAATATATGTACACAACTGATATTAGACAAACAGGATAGTGTCTTAACAACTTGTAGTCACCTATTTCACAGACAATGTATCACCTCGTATATTGAAGAGAACCATGAATGTCAAACATGTCAGACTTTACTTCATGTTAAGGATCTGCAAGGGGCCGATTGAAGCCCCAGGAGGAGTCTAAAGCGAATAAAGGTAATATTTTTATAATTAAAAAATTTTTAAATTAAAAAAAAATTTTTATTTTTTTAATTTAAAAATATTTAAATTTTTTTTTTTTTTTTTTGGTTTTTATTAATTTTTAAATATTTTTTTTTTTTATTAATATTTTTTTTAATTTTTTTTTTTTTTTTTTTTTTTATTTTTTTTAATTATTTTAAATTTTTTATTTTTTAATTTTTTTTTTTGTTTAATATTTTCCAAATAGCGGGGGCGGGAGGGGGCGTGGCCAAAATTTGAAACAAACTTGATCTGCGTGCAGACAAAAGAAGCATTTGTCCCATACATGTCAAACCTCTATCTCTTACCATCTCTGAAATCTAGGTGTTCATACAGACAGACGGACGGATGGGCTTACGCGAAGGAGAAAGGGGGAAGGGAAAAACGAAACGGCCGTTGATGCTGATCAAGAATATATATATTTATATGGAAGAAGTGAGAAGGTAATGCGGAAAGTTTTTAGTGCAAATTGGCCCAACAAAATTAATAAAAGATCTGATCAAACGTGCAACTCAAATCTGATAAAGAGTGTGACTGGATAGAGCAACAGCGACTGATGATCAGCAGGTGAAGGCAAACACTAAATCGACGGATTAAGCGAATCCCAAAACGTAAACAGAACTAGCAGAAAAGAAGTCTCGATCAAAGTCCATGGATGCCGCCCAACTTGCTGTGTAAGTGCAAACAAGACAGCTATACAAAAGCACATATATTGAAAAAGCTTGAAGCGGAGCTTACAACCGTACTGCAGCTTAAACTAAAGCCTTATCAAAGTTCACAACCACAATATTGAACAAAGTCAATTGTGACGTCATAAGCTCAACTTGCTCACGAGGGGTGCCTCAATACATCGCCAAATTCCGACAGATATATAATTATTTTTTTACATTTAAATAAAATTAAAACATAGAAATGAAGCGTACACCGCCTTTCAAGCAGGGGCTGAACGATGGGATCGCACAGGGCACGTCCCAAATTCCCACAGGCAATAAAAGGCAAATTGCGCAAACGTCGCCGGAGGAAAACGCGACTGCAAAAAAACAAACGCTCTCGGAACTATCGGTGGATGATCTCAGAATGATTATTAGGGAAACCAATAGGGAAACGAATGCTGAGGTCCTGGACAAACTCGAGTTTTTATCCACGGATATAATTGACCTGAAACACCAAAATGAGCAACTAAAACATGAGGTGGAACAGCTCAAAAAGGAAAGAGAAACGGATCAACGGCGACTTAACTTCATTGAGGACCAACTTAAAAGCAAAAACCTAATCTTTAAAGGACTATCAGCAAACAAGGACGTTTTGAAGGAAACAGATATGGTGTGCGAAATAAATTACAGCTTCCACCAACTACGCGCATCACCAGTGCCAGGAAAATTTACGAAAGTAACAATAAGATGAACGTCTTAGTGGAAATGGATTCTGAGCGCAGCATGAACGCTGTCCTTAAGGCAACTAGGATGCTGAGGGGAACAAATATTTACATTGAAAGGGACTTGAATGCGGAACGGCAGCAGAAGAAGAAAATTATGTTGGTCCTGAAAACTAAGCTTCAGTCAATGAGCAAGCTGCACAAAATATTGGTGTCTGGTGACAGGATGAGAGTCGTCGACAAATGGTTCCACTGGTCTAAGGACAACAAGCTTATGTGTGGACAGCTTGACGCGCAGCCCATACTAGCAGAACTCTACCCTTTTGGAGCCCATCAACTCAATTTGGATTATGAGTCGCTTACAAATGTCTTACTGTCAAAAAACTAAAAAAGGATATATCCGATTATTGCAATTATTTAGATAAGCATAGTAATAAGAATAACGCCCCAAATATCATGATAGACCAGACTCCTTTTAAAATTCTGTCCTACAACATTGCCGGGCTAGCAAATAAACGGTTACATAGCAGCTTCTTCAACTTCATCATGCGATACGAGATATTTTTACTCTATGAGACTTTTGTCGAAAAAAATGCGGAAGAGTACGAAACATTTTTTAACGATTACCATACGAGATGGACTCTTGCTACCAGAACTGCAACCAGAGGGCGAGCTTCAGGCGGCTTCCTCTGTGGTGTGAGAAAATCGTTCATGAGCAACGCCAAAGGATCATTCTCAACCATCGGGAATAAAACAATTCTTAATTTTACAATAGAAGGCCAACCGTTTTTAATTATCCCTGTGTACCTCAACTGCAACAACTGGCAGGTGGATTTTGATGAACTGTGCAACTTGCTGAGCGATGTTGATGTAGAAAATATAATGATTATCGGAGATCTCAATGCGCGTGTAGGCATCGAACAGATACAAATTGAGGACCCAAGCACTGCAAGCGGATTTGGCGCCTATCATCGAAGATCCAAGGATACAATACTGGATCATAAAGGCAAAAAATTATTGAAATGTGCGAGAATTTGCGTCTTACCATCATAAACGGTAGAACCCAAAGTGACTCTTTTGGCGAGCTTACATATAAGAGGTGAAGCTTGCTCGACTATTGACTATTGTTTGATCCGGGGAGATTGGAACAACGTAATAAATGACATGAAAGTCGAAAATCAACTTTATTCGGATCACCAGCCAATAGTAGTAACTGCATCGCAAAAGGCACCCTCTCCCATGGCTCCCATGCAACAACTACTCCCCAAATTAAAATGGAAGGACCGTCTAGCCTCAATATACACAACAAAACTGAACAGATTGGTATCACAGCACACCCACGAAAACAACGAGCTGAGCATGTCGCTGCTAACAGAATGTATTAAGACAGCAGCAAACTGTATGCAAAAAAACAAACAAAGAGGATTTAAACAGCCATGGTTTGACACATTTTGCGACGCAGCGAGGGCATTATCACTTCAGAAACTGCGCATGGTCAGGACAGAAAACACAGCAGCATCGAAACGGGATTATCAAAACGCCAACCGTACTTACAAGGACCTTTGCAGACAGAAACAACAAGAATACTACGCCAAAATCGAAGTGGAAATATCAGCTGCAAGGGATAGCAAAACCTTTGAGTCTGTAAGAAGGTAGAATGGAGTGACGTCTCGAAGCATAATTGAGCGGACGCAAACTGCCTAGCAGCACACTTTGAAAAGCTGCTGTATATTAACCCGGATCAAATTAAAGTGCAGTTTAGCTACAGTCTCCCTCAAACGCAAGACGAAGAGCTTGACTCAGCGATCACGGAAGAGGAAGTCATTACATGGCAATAAATAAGACAAAAAGTTAAACAAGGCACCGGGCAGAAGACCGAGTTCCCGCGGAGTTTTTTAAGCGCGTCAACTCTTTATACGCTGTATTACAGATGAGTAATAGGCTTATAGCAAATGACTCATTCCCGACAAGTTTTAAAAAAGAAGCATTATATTTCCCATTCACAAGAAAGCTGGCAACCATGAAGATCCCAGCAATTATAGGGGATATCTTTTATTAACGTCCACTTTTTTAAAATCCTCGCATCGGTTCTGTTTACCAGATTAGAGAAATGGGTAAATAAAAATTCAAAACTTAGCGAATTCCAGTTTGGTTTCAGGCAGGATACTCAACTGTTGACGCCATTTACGTGCTCACATCCATCGCAACTTCCGCCCTGCAAGCAAGTCAAAAACTTTATTGCTGTTTTGTGGACTTCAAAGCTGCTTTTGACACCGTAAACAGAAGAAGCCTGTGGTACAAATTGAGCAACCTGAATGTATACAAATATATAAAAGTGCTGCAAAACTTATACGATGGAGCGGAGGCAAGTGGTTTGGGATGGATCAGAGGTGTCCAACTGGTTTGGAAATAACACTGGCGTGTACCAGGGTTGTCTGCTAAGTCCACTGCTATTCGCACTTTATATCGATGACATAGTTCACTGGATAAGAGGTGGAGTTTCTGGTAGGAGGAAACACCTCATAAAAGTTCTGCATGCGGATGACTTGGTTCTGATGGCAAAGATCTAACGAGATGCTGCAGGAAATGCTAGATGACTGTTTCTTACAACTTTACTGCTGTATTTGGGGTCTCACAATCAATGTTGACAAAACCAAAGTTCTACCCATACGGAACAACAGAGGAAGGATCAGGAGCAATGAAAAGTGCTAACATTAACGACTGGAAATCGAGAGAGTTAAATTCTTGCTACCTTAGGGGCCACGATATCTTCAAATATGTCTCTCAGCAACCATTTGCAACAGAAGTATCATGATGCCATCAGAGCCTCAACAGCACCTGGAAAACCTTACTTAGCAACGCAAAGTCGTTCTGCATAGCATTAAATACAGGATGTTCCAGGCTACCTCCAGTTCAATCCTAATGTACGCATCCCAGGTGTGGGGGTTCAAGGAATATGATGATGTTGAGAAGCTACTACGTTTTTATTTAAAAAAGATGTACAGGTTGCCCCGAAATACGCCAAATTACGCCTTATTTGTCGAAACTGGCCTCTCTCCTCTCTACTGCCAAACATTAAATGCACACTTTGCATATATGAGGAAGATAATTTCTTTGCCAGATACCTGGTTGGTAAAACCATTGCCAAGGACTTACAGTCAAAAAGAGCCCAGTGTTTTGAAGCCTGGAGCAGGCTTGCAGAGGAGCACGGTGTTGAATCTGCATCAGCAACATTGACTGTGGGAAGAGAAAAAGGCACACACCACAAATTGTGGAAAAGTCAGCAACAGCTATGTTAAAACATATTCGACAAGCAAGAGCGAGCGAGCACAGAATAATCTACAGGCAACTTGTAACTATTCCTTGGGAGAAAGAAACTATTTTCCAACAACAAGCACAGCCAAAACCAAATACCCCCGCAATATTCAAAGCAAGATGCGAAATGCTAGATCTGAATAACAGACGTTACACCAGAGGCACGGAAGCCACTGTACATTGTGCAAACTCTTAATGTGAAGG
>JAEIFU010002685.1:0-39782 GCA_018904235.1 Lordiphosa stackelbergi
CTCTGTCATTAACTCTCCGAGGCTCATTCGTTTTCTGCTGTTTAATCTGCGGTCGTGTCGCGGAATGCGCAACTTTGTAAAAAAAAGCAAACAAAAAAAAAAATAGGAAAATTTGTTATTATTCACCAATTTGCAGCCCAAAAGGGGCCAAATGTTTTAAGCAAAAAATTATAATAAAGTGAACAAAGTATTTAAATTAAACGTTACTTAATGAATTAAAAAAGAATAATAATAACAACAACAACAAAAATCGAAACGAAAAACGAACTAAGCGTGTGACAGAGAGCGAGAGAGAGAGAGGGAGCCGTGCTGTCTGTGTTTGGTGAGCTTAGAGTTGCCAAGTCAAATCAAAAAAATTTAATAATAAAATAAAGTTTATTTAAACCAAAAGAAAATGTTTTTAACGCTTAAATATATTTAAAAGTTAAAATTTTATTGTAATTGCTGAGTTGGCAACACTGTTACACACAAACAAATACTCAGAGAACACAAGTCACATGCTCTCTCTCTCTCGCTCGTCTCTCATTTCAATTTTTCCTCAATGAATGAAAATTTTCACGGTAAAATGTTTTCGGCTCTTAATTGTGTGTCGCGTGTGTGTGTGTTATTTTACCATTTTTACGAAAGCAAAAGTAAAAAATAATATAATAAAATAAAAATATAAACTTTATTTCCCCCTTACAGAGCAAGTGAAAGTTAAATAATTTGTCAAGTGTTTGTGATTTTAATATGTACAACAACAACATCCAAGTTCTAGAAATTTTATTTGTTTTGCATAATACAAAACAAAACAGTGACACAAACGCACACAAATACAGAAACGCCAAGAAATAAATGAAAAAAGAAGGTAAGTTTTAGCCCCTTACCCCTACCCCTTCCCTTCCTTCCCACTGACTGCTTTGCCAATTGGAAAATTTGGTCTTTACACTTGCTCTGCTTGTGCTCTCTTTTTACGCTGTTGGCAAGCGGCTTGCTTCATCATTCCCATACACACACACAGGCATAGAGAAGCACACCTACAACTGGGCTCTCGCTCTCTCTCTCTCTGTGACGGGCATAGTGTGACCATAGTGGGCCTGGTCAGTTTTAATTTTCTAACTTCTTTTCTCGTGTGTCATTTTTATTTACCTTAAATTTAAACAATTCTTATAGTTAATGTTCATTAGGCTACCCAATTTGCACTTCAAATAAAGCCGCCAAAAAATTTTCCAACCATTTTGCAAATTATTTTAAATTCCACCCCTCTCCCTGACAGATCTCTTGGAGCTGTCAGCCAATTTTACATTACCCCCTCTCCCTCTCTCTCTTTAGCTCATAAATAAATTTCAAATTGATTAACACAACAAAGCCACAAATTGAAAAGGCTAAATAACAAATGAATTTCCTGTTCCACTGTGCGCCCACGCATCCACTGTGCTCGCTCGCCCGCCCCCCCTCCTCCCTCACACACTCTCCACAGTAATTAGCAACTGCAGTGTTGCACGCGCTCTCTCTCTCTCTCTCTCATTTAAATGTGCGTGAGCGCTTATTTGTTGATAATTACCAACAAATTACTAAACGCACTTGGCAACTACAAAAAATTACACACGCGCACACTCACACACTCATGCAGCCACGCGTGCTCAATTGACATTTATTATTTTCAACTTCTTTGCTCCGTCGCTCACTGTGTCGCACAATTGTTTTTTGTAATTATTTTATTGCCGTTGTCTCTCATGAAATTTGTGTGTGTGTGTGTGTGTGTGTGAGGCTATTGTTTGGCAAAAACATAACAACTCAAATTTACATTTTAGTTCAAACTGCAATTGTGATTTATTTAGATATTTAGAGATGTGTTCAAACTAGAAATATAAATAAAACCACATTTCACTTAGTTATTGTTGTTTGTATTTTGGTCAGTTTTTCAAATCAACTCAACGATTTTGAAAAATTGCATTTTTCCTTAAATCTACTTTTATTCATCTTTAGATAAGCTTAAGTAAGAGTATTTAAACTTCGGCTTAGAAGAAAGTTAGCCTTGCTTTCTCGTTTTTATCATTTTTTTTGATTTGATTAAAAATAATACATAAAATTCAGAAAAATGTATGAAATCTTTATTTGAGATAAAAAGATCTATATACAGGCCTGTTCCCGTTTTCGATTCCGTTCAAATCATGCGGAATCGGAACATCTTCGACTTTTTACTTCAAAACCCCATTTACCATCATTAAACCCTCTTGATGATAAAAAGATTCACTCGAATTCTTTAATCGTCTCTTGGAAATCACAGCACTTACCAATTCCGATCAATCGAATTTAGAAACCGGAACAGGCCCACAATCTAATGTTTAAACATGTTTTCGTAAATGTTGACCACGCCGCCCCTATTAAATAGTTCATACGCCGGGTCTAATTTTAAAATACTTTCTCCAGCATATCGGCCAGTATGCTACGAATAAATTCTTCAATATTGGCTTCCCAGTGCGTCAACCTTATCCATAGTCTGACCAAAAATAGTCTAAAGGCGTTATATCGCACGACTAGGCGACCAATTGGCCGGCCACAAACGTAAAATAAACTGTTACTGAACTCCTCTCGTGGGTCATTTTTTTGAGTGCTGTGTGGCATGTGGCACCGTCTTGTTGAAACCACATGTCCAAGTCCAAATTTTCCATAATCATCGCACGCTAGCGCTCTCCATTTACACTGCTTGTTCCTGCCTTCGTCATCTTTAAGAAGTAGGGTCCAATGATGCCATCGGCTCATAATAAAAAATAATCAGTGCATTTTTCGGGATGCATTGGCACTTGCAATTAGGGTTGTAGGATATTTAACAAATATCTATATCGATTATTTTTGACAATATTGATAATCATTTATCTCATCATTTCGTTATAAATATTTTTAGTCAGGGCTTAATCCTGAAACTGGCACAACTGAAATGAATGTTTCGTTGAAGGTTCTATTTAGGTTTTCATTTAATTTCGTTTTCGGTTTCGATACGGTACGGGATTAAGGGAATAAAAATTCAACACAAAATGATTGGTTCACATTTAAACTAAAACTATAGACTTCGTTTGTCGTATTTCTTTACGTAGCAAACATGTATGATCTAATAATTTGCATTATATGCTCATAAATATTATATTATGTAGTAGTGTAGTGGGGGTTATTTATCTTCATTTTTCAATTTATAGTTTTTTTAAATACAGAGTTTACAGTTTTTGATTAACCAAAATAAATAAATAGATAACAATACATTTAGCTTTGGCTTGTAGCCGTCAGCTTTTCTTTTAGATAGTGTACATGGTAAATAGACTAAAATATACGATTAATCAGAAATATTCTGCTATAATGCTCTGCCTATAGAGAGAAGCCTCTTTTAAAAATTGGTACAGCGTGTTCCAGTCGGGTCCGTTTAGGATTGAGATCAACTGCTGAAGGTCCAGTTTTCCAAGACGCCAATGGGCAACTCTGATTTTCTGCAGAATTGGACAGATTGCGATGAAATTGGTCGGTCTATACGTTGTGTGTATTTATATGATCTATGGTTGAGTTGGAGCAATTCGCATGCACGGAAAACGAAGGAAATAAGTGATCGGCTGTATTTGTCGTTGAAGTAATTATTTAACCCCAAAGAAAGATTCAGGCGATTATATAACATTCTGCTGGAGCTATTGTTGGCTTGGTCAATAAAATTTGCTCGATTTCTACAGTCAATCCTAGTAATCTAGCAAGTTGCCAGAGATTTTTCCAGGAAGCTTTATCGCATTGGTCAATCTGCAGATTGTGCTCCTCAGCCAAAGCGCCCCAAACGGCAAAGCAGTGAGATCGGCGTTCCAATAAAAATTTTGCCGTAGCGTATACCAGGCGACTTCGGGAAGGTCAAACGTCTTTCATGTATCCAAAATGTGAGCCCAGAGTAAACGTAAAATTTAGCTAGGTGTATTGCGTAGTTCGGCGAATTTCCGTAGACGAAAGACTTTTGATGAAATATCTTTGGAGTCTTTCTATTTCCTCGTATGTTCTGAATCCCCACATCTGAGAGCCATAACACATAATTGAACGGGCAGTGGCTTCAAACATTCGGTATTTGACACTATGTGGCAATGTGCTGTTTATCCAGGAGCGTGTTTCTATGTACTATCAAGAGCTTATAGGTAAAAAGGTAAAATTGGCTATACAGCTCCTCAGCGCTGCCAAGCTTCTCACAATCTCTTCTTGGCGTGTGTGCCTTTAAATTTTCGCACAAAAGAAAGGGACCTACAGTTTAACGCCGAATCCGAACGGCAAAGATTGAGAATTTGCTTTTTCATGGCTAGTTACTTCACAGCTGGCGCCAGTAGCTGGTGAAGGTGACCGGATGTGTAAAGGCTATTTTTTTTAAAGAAAAAAACTTTTATTAGATATTCAGAGGCGGGATCGAACCCATGACCACCCGCCCAGCAGTCCAGCACACTAACCACACACAAGGCCACAGAGCTTTTATAGAATCTCTAATTATACCCGTTTCTCGTAGAGTAAAAAGGGTATACTAAAGTCGTGTGCAAATGTATGTAACAGGCAGAAGGAATCATTTCCTGACCATATAAAGTATATATTCTGATCAGCATCAACAGCCGAGACGATATAGACTTGTCCGTCTGTCCGTCCGTCCGTCTATCCGTCCGTTCCAAAGGAACACCTAGATCTCAGAAATGCTAAGATAGAGGTTTGACATGTATGGGACAATGCTTCTTTTATCTGCACAGATCAAGTTTGTTTCAAATATTGGCCACGCCCTCTCCCGCTCCCCCAAAATTTGGTAATCTCCTACAGTTTTAAAGATTGACGATTCGTACCTTCTAAAGATAGTTAGTAATTAGCTGAATAAATCGATTTGCCAAAAAAATAAAGATCGGATGAACGGTTCTCAAGTTATGAAAGCAAAAAAGTGAACCAAGCCCCACCTCGCTACCCTCCCACACCAAAAAAATGTTGCATTTTTTCGGTTGTTCACACTAAGGAACGCAGGAACACTGTTAAACATGTTTTTTCATGAGTAACGGTATATCGAAGTCGGTTAGAGCCGACTTTACTTACGCTCTGTTTTTGTGGGACTATGTTAAAGCTCATGTCTATACAGACAAGACCGCTTCAATTGACGCATTGGAAGACAACATGAAAGCATTTATTCAGACATACCGGCCGAAATGTTGGAAAGAGTATGCCAAAATTGGACTAAGCGGATGGACCATTTGAGGGTGCAGTCACGGTCAACACTTGCACGAAATAATCTTCAAACATTAAATTATATGACCGTACTATCGATTCAAATAAAGATTTCATGCATTTTTCTGAATTTTGTGTTTATTTTTTGAAAAACTTTCCATAGCTCTTAAAAAATCAACCTTTATATGCGACTATGTGGAATTATGTGAAAGCATAAAAACTTATAAATACAAGGTTTGGGGACGATTGCGTTGAAGACAAAAAGTTTTTCTCACTAAGACTACTTTTTCGACCGATCGTTCCTAGTACAGCTATATGCTATAGTCATCCGATCCGTCCAGTTCGGTCAAATGTGCAGCGTATTTTTACCAAAAGACTTTGGCAAAGTTTGGTTAAGATCGCTTCAAAACTGACGGAGGAGATAGCATAGAAACAGACGGACATGACTATATCAACTCACCTCGTCACGCTGATCAAGAATATATATATACTTTATGGTCGGAGATGCTTTCTTTGTGCGATACAAACATCCGGACAATTTCCCTAATATACACTTCACAAATACAAATGCAAGCAAATCAGCGAGTGTATTGTTTGACATTTGGTAATACTTTAATGAAGGGTGGTGTTTTCGTTATACGGTCACACTGCACCATAAGTCTAAGTAACAAGCTTTAGAAAAGAGAAGAGAAGAAAAATTCTTAACAGGTGGAGCTTAAATTGTGTTACAAAGTTAAAGTACAGTTCAACACGTGGCGCAGTAGGCAGTCATTTAATTTGACAATTCACCAATTATTTAACAATTTTCAATTGCATCTTTTTCGTTCGTTACGTTTTATTATGGTGGTAAAGGTAAATTTATGATTATTGTAAAAGTGGAAGAAGAATATTTGTATAAAATAGTGCAGAAGTTTGCATATTCCAAATTCCACTTTCACTTTTAATGTAAGCTACATTGAACGACGTTACAGAACATTTATTAGCGAAGTTTTGATTTTGTTCATAAGATACAAATTGATGGATTTCAAGATGGAAAATATGGTAATTTTTTTGTAAAATCGTTTTTTTTTCCAAGTTTAAATAAAGTAATGTAATGAAAATCTCAGATTATAACAGTTCTTAGTTAGCACATTTTTAGTTTTTAAATATCATTGCGCTTTTAAAAGTTAAAAAACTACATTCTAGCAGGTTCTTTTTTCTATTTTGTGACTTTACCCAGTCAAAGTCTCTACCATATTCCATATACCCTTTTGCCAAGCGAGGAATGCTTCATTTATTTGATTTACTGTCCGTTGTTGTCTGGCTTTTTCTTCAGCAATCTTCTGCTGTGTTGCCCTGAACTTCATCATCATTTTCATGCTCATCATTGTCGTCGTTTTCGTCGCCATCGTTATGTTGCTTGTATTGTCTGCCATATGTCCAAGACTCTCATCCATTACAAATGTTTTTTTCTTTTTTTTTTTGGTTTTGTGTGTTTATAATGCGATCTGCAGGCATGCCTACTGGCTGATCTTGTTTTGTCTACGGATTTGGGCAAGTTCATGCTTTTTGATGGATTATTATGATGGAAGTTTGAAAAACTTTAATGGCTTTTTGTGTCAGATCTTTGATTATGCTTTAGGGTCTAGGAAGACGACAGCTTCAAGGTTCTTACATGAAAGATTAGGCTTAGTCTTTGTTTGATAATTGATGGCTTTAGTTTTTTTTTCTGTTGATTTCTCTTAGTGCATTTACCCTAATTGAAAAACTAGCTTTCAGCACCAAAAACGGCGCATTTGTCCTGGCCATAAAAGGCCAAAGAAAAAACGTGCCTAGCTGTGTATAATGAAATTAATATATAGACAAACCAACCAAATTTGTGCAACTAAAATAAATTAATAAACAATCAACGTGCGAATGAAATACAATGGAGTAGATAACGTTAAATGGCTTTATGTGAAACAAATAGTTGGTTTTTAAATTGCGGTTCAATTAGAACCGTGATTTGTTCAGAACAAAGCATAGTTTAATGGGATATGAATACACTGCAAAAGCATGAAACTAGACATTTTTATGAAGAGATTATAACAGAAGCAACGGAAGCAAACAAATGCTCAGATCAAACGTTCACTCAAGGTGTCGCAGTCCGCGCATCAAGCCAAGTAATTCGACGTCGGTTTGCTAAGAAGCATCGATGGTCAAAATGTTTACAGTTGTCGGGTTTGTCTTGTAACTCTAAAAGAGCGAACTATAAAATACTCAGCAGCGCAAATTAGCATTACATAATGGATTACTAACATGTTATCTTGCCATTAGTATGAAGCAAAGTTGGCATATTTTTATTCAAATACGGATAAAGAATAATTTTACAAAAAAATGTTTTATTTGAAAAATGAAATCCAAATAAGGACAAATTAAATTTGTTTGTTCAAAAATTTATTCGTATCGGATAAATTATCTACGAATGATTTTATCACGGATAAAAATATATTCGCTATATAAGCCTACATAAATACTTGTCGAAACCCAAAAAAGTTTGGTATCTTCCATCGTGTAGAGCTATGTAAATTTGATTTAAAGATTTATTCATATGGCTAATGTACATTTGTTAAGTACTTTCCTTCATACTATGAAGTAAATAATCCCAAACAATCTGCTTTACTTTGCCATGTACATGACCGCTTTGTAAACGGGGTGCCCACAGCATGCATTACTGGTAATAAAAGAAAAGTTCGGCCAGAGCCGAATTTCCATCCGATTTTTATACTCTGCTACGTAGGTACATACGAACAAAAAAATCTGGTGGGTAAAATTAACTACGCTGACAGTAACTTTATTCTAAAATTTTTTATGCATGTGGTTTTGGTGTTGTTTTGTAACTGTGCTAACAGTAAAATCTACTGAAGAAATTTGTAAGCTTAACATATTTATTTAAGACGTGTTTTCTTGTTGCATTTAACAACTGTACTCTTAGTAAAATGAACTACAAATATTTTGTCAATTTTTTCTATGTTTTAATAAGTTACTGCTACTACAGTAACTTTACCATAGAAATAGTAACTCTGACGTGATTTTTTTATCTCATAATTAATCTAACCGCACATTTGGTATAACTTTTTGAATGTATTTGATGCACCGAATAACTGTTCCGACGTCAAATGTAACCGTGAAAATTGTGGACTTGAGCACTTCAACGGAATTTGAACTTGAGAATTCCTAGTGGTCTTAATTATGCGATATTTAAGAAATTTTTCGTACATATGTTTAGGCAGTTTTCAAGTAATATGTTAGAGGCGTTGCCTAACTGGTAAAGACGTGCTTCCAATCGTGTTGAGACCAATGGCCCCGAGTTCGAATCCCCCCATTTCAAATTTAATAAATATTTGTTTAATTCGAACAATTGTTTCAGAACCAAATGTGGTGGGTGGTGGAGTAGTGGGGTTGCCTCTTCTGCTCTGGGATGAGCTCAAGTAGATTGCCAACTTGTGACAGCTAAAATAGTATCCCACCCTACTAAATATTGTACAGTTGTGTAACAGCTGTCAAATTACCAATTGTATGGTAAAATTACTGTAAGAAACTCAGTAAGAAAGGTACATACTGTAAACATCGGTAAATATTACTTATTATTTGGGTTGGCGCATTTTAAACGAGATTTTCGGTTAGATTTACTATAGCAATATTTAGTCTTACGTAAAGGTTTACGTGAAAGTTATTCCTACAATTTGGTTAATTTTACCAATTTTGTGGGTTGGCGCATTTCCATGTGTGTACATTGTGCCATTGTACCCGTTTGAGTACAGCTTCAAAAAACAACTTAACAACATTTATTTTGTACTTTCGCGAATATTTTATTTTAGTAATGTTATTTACGTTAGGAAAAACGAATGAAGTAAAAAAATTTGGTTTTAAATGGTCTTGGCTCTTAATGGGTTAAGAGAACCCGCCTAATGTGTTCTCCAGTCATTCTGCTTAGGGTATTTGTAAGTCAGCGATTGTCACCTGATACCCCCAGGGGACGAAGACATTTCGCAATTTACACATAAACAATTTAAACGCTTGCCGAAGCTGAGGCCAAGTGAGCATGAGATTCATCCGCACTAGCTTTTTAATAAGCTATTGGGTTCAGGACGATATCTTCAATACATTCTTACACTGACACCTAATATTGCAGCGTATTTCTGCATCCATACGTGTATGATTAGTTCTTAAATGCAATTTTAGGTTGTATTACCAGATGATTTATCAGGCTAGCCATATAATTTGCACCTATTACCATAGTAACTTTTCTGATATATCGTTTATAAAAATATCGATAATCGCCCATATCGGCATACAAAATATCATATCGGAATAACCATTATAGTCCAACAAAAATATCGATATATCGAAATATATAACCACTTTGGACTCATCTGATTATAGAATATTCCTCCATTGTTTCAATTTGCATGATCCCTGGCAAACTTATTGCGCTTAGTAAAGTGTGTCGCGTTTAAAAGCAGTACCTTTTTTGGGCTGCAGGCTTTTGTTATGTTGCCTAAGATATGTGCGAACTGTTTGGTCCATCACATTTATTTTAAGCTCTTTTTAAGCTGGACAGCAGGCTTGAAGGGATCCTTCTTGCTCTGTCGAATCAGTTTTTTTGACAAGAGGGGTCATAGATCGTTTTCGTCCGCGTGTTTCGATCTTTCTTCATAGTTTAAGGCGTTTTTCATCATTTTATTAAAGCATCCCACAATTGATCAACTTCCCTGCAAGTTTTCCGTCCAATATCAATTTTTTGATAAGATCGCGATTCTTCGCAGTTCAGAGCTTTCTACGTCCCATTGTAATGATTTAATAACTTTGTGACGAAACATAAAATCTAGTCAAAACTAATAAACAGTTTCTTTTTAGAGCTATAGGAAAGTTTTTCAAAAATGCATGAAATCTTTATTTGAATTGATAGTACAGTCCATATATTTTAATGTTTGAAGATTATTTCGTGCAAATGTTGACCGTGACTGCGCCGCAAACGGTCCATCCGCTTAGTCCAATTTTGGCATACTCTTTCCAACATTTCGGCCGGTATGTCACGAATAAATGCTTTCATGTTGTCTTCCAATGCGTCAATTGATGCGGGCTGTATAAACATGAGCTTTAACATAGCCCCACAAAAAATAGTCTAAAGGCATTAAATCGCACGATCTAGGCGGCCAATTGACCGGTCCCGAACTTGAAATAAAATGTTCACCGAACTCGCCTCTCAAAAGGTCCATTGTTGCGCGTGCTGTGTGGCATGTGGCACCATCTTGTCGAAACCACATGTCATGCAAGTCAAGCTCTTGCAAAGTTGGATATCATCTCACGGTAGCGCTCACCAATCACATTTACGTTACGATTCGCATCATCTTTGAAAAAGTACGGTCCAATGATGCCACCAGTCCATAAACCGCACCAAACTGAATTTTTCTGGATGCATTGCTAGCTCTTGCTATGCTTCTGCCTGATATTCACTCCAAAATCGGCAATTCTGCTTATTTACTTACCTATTGAGCCAAAAATGAGCTTCGTCGCTGAACACAACTTTTCAAGAGCCCATTCACCAAAAAATCTACGTTGCGGTAGGTCGTTCGGCTTTAATTCTTGCACCAGCTGTATTTTGAAAGGCTTCACACCTAAATCCTTCCGCAAAACTTCTAGCAGAGGCCCCATTGCTGCGAACGGCGACGAATCGATAATTGATGTTCATCATTAGTCGGATGAATGTGTCGTATAGCTGCCGTATGATTAACTGACAGGCATATAGCATGCTCCAAGGGTATATAAAATTCGGTCGAGCCAAACTTAGCCTTCCCTTATGCACGCTAAAGGTATGCGCACTGTGTGCATAGGCTGTGGGCGCCCCTGTTGTAAACGTTCTATGAAAACTATGACCTCAATCAAAACAGGTCGCTTTTGTAAAGGCTTTAAGTATAAAAAGGTATAAAATATCAGATTTTGGAAAATATTCCGTCCAATGTGAATCCCTAGCTTGATTTATCGTACTTGCCTGCGGCTATTCTTCATTTTCTGGCTACTGAATTTTAATGATTGTGTGTGTATCATTTGAAATGTATCTTCAACACTTTGGGGGCTGTGCAGCATTAGCTGCAATATGGCAAGGCAAGAAATCCACAAGAAAAACATTCGATAAGCAGCAACAGCTACCAAACAGACAGCTATCGCGTATACGCAGCGTAGTACACACACACACACAGAGAGTCTCTCTTTCCCTGTGTGTGTGTGTGTGTGTGTGCCATTGTAGTTTGTTGGTGTTGTTTTACTACTATGTACTACGTTTAACACCAGTAGCTGTCTGACAGCTTGGCTGCCGACAACGTCTGGACGTAAAGGCTGTTTGTTGTTGTTGGATTTTTATTTATTTTATGCTGGCTTTTTGTTGTTGTTGTTCGATTTTGTTGTTTTTCTTTTTTTGAAGTTCAAGAATATGAAAAGCAAACGCGTAAAATGAACTTAAACGAAGGAGGTAGACGAAGGTATAAGGTATGTATGTATATATGTACATCTGATGTATCCAAGCCAATTCTGTTGTCTCTTTCTCCACTCTTCGGTGAGTTCTTCATACACATGGCACACATATCTACACACTCTGGACTGGAGATGTAATTTTTGTTCATTGCTTTGAACCGGTTTTGCCATGTTGCGTTAGTTGGTTGGTTGGGGGGGGGTGGGGGACTCTGGGCACAGCATTCTACAAATACTATAAACATTGAGGAGTTGTACTACAACTTCTTCTTATGGCATGCCTGGAGGCTGTAAAGATTTTTGTGCTTCTTCTTTGGCTTTCTTGTTTGTTATGCTGAAGTTTGTTTTTCTGTTGTTTTGGAGCCAGGCACAAGTTTAACTTTAAACACTGAGAGACAGAGAGAAAAGTTATTATTTAGGAATCTATAGAGATGTGATCGATAAAATTTAATTTTAACTGAAAATTTTAAAACTTTGGAAATAAAAAATATTTTAAAATTTAATTCCATTTTTATCATATTAATTTTATGCCTCTTAACCACAACTGAATCAACAATTTAAAATAATCTCTTAAAGTGCAGTTTGCTTGAAATTCAATGGGGATTTCAGATGATTCAATTGGTTTCTTATGAACCACATATACTATACGATTTTATCTGAATAACATTAGGCACCAAAAAACCACTATTATTATCAATGAATTCCATTTAAATTGTTAAATATTTTGGACTTTATTTTTTTGCTAAACAATTTGACCACAATAATAGTACATGGTTCGCCCTACTGTACATACAGGAAACGGAATCTACTTAAATCGAGGTGGAAATTAAACCCTACTTTAAATCAATGATTGTAAGGATACTCAATTTTCCTACTTAAGTAATGTCCAAAAATATTCTTAGGTAAAGTAAAAGGTATCCGGAATTTCCAGTATCTCGGTAAAGGTAAAGGTACAATAAAGGTACTTTTAAATTTAAAAGCATAATTAATACATTCAATAATATATTAGTGGTGAATACTTTCTTATTTCGTTTAGTTTTCTCATTTCTACACGCCGCATGCAGCTTTTCTGCACGCAGCGTGTGCAATTTAGCAGACGAAATACAAGATTTTGTACATTTCTCTTGTCCATCCTATACTCGAGTACGGATCCTGTGTGTGGTCTCCGCAATATTCGAGCCATCAAGATAGAATTGAATCTGTGCAAAAGCAGTTTTTATTGTTTGCTCTTCGCAATTTAAACTAGAATCCTGAGGTCCGTTTACCATCGTACTCTAGAAGACTACTTTTGATTAACGTTCCCTCCCTCATTAGATGCTTGGAGTAATTTTTATACATAGATTGATTAATGGTGAAATCGACTCATCTGAATTGGTTTGCCAAATTAACCTCAATGTTCCTATTAGACCGACTCGCAATTTTATACCCATATCACTAAATCGTTGTACCACTAACTATGCTTTGCATGAACCGTTTCGTGTTCTCTGTGTTGATTACAATAAACTCTACCGAGTAATCAACTCGGAAGCTTCTCTTCCTGCTTTAAAAAACATATATTTTTACATGTTTAGCCCGTAGTTGACATTCAGTTGGGCCACTATTTGGGCCACTATTTCGCGCGCAACAAGCCTTGGCTTGGTGTCGCATGGGCCGCTTGAACGTACTGCGCATTGTACGTCAACGTCCATATTAGATGGTTTTATCTTAAAGTCTATTTTAATATTTCCAGCAACTATTTTTATACCCTTGAGAGGCTGTAGGGCGGCGGCAAAAGCGTTGGGATGCCGGCCTTGGTCAGGTAGCTGTTCACAAGAAGTCACTTTTTAAGTTCTCTTTTGGGACCATCTTCGCGCACACCTTGCGCATGTTCAAATGCTCCGTCACAATGTCATGAAGGACAGATTTTGGTAAATTTGACGTCTGGGCTATCAAACGAATACTTAGTCGACGGTCTGAGTCCAAAACTTTGCGCATACGAGTCACATTGTCGTTGTTTGTCGAAGTCAAAGGTCTTTCAGCACCTCTTCCCGACCCTCCAAATAAGGCCTGGTGCCACCGAAACACACCGCTTTTTGCTAAAGCTACATCTGAGTAAGCCAGCTTGATCTTATCAAACGTCTCTGTCGCAGATTTACCGAGTTTAATCGCGTACCTCTTGCCGTTTTGCACCACTCACAGAAACACGTCGCTCAAAAATGCCTATCCTGACTCTCCAGGTGCTCGGAGACAACTGACCAGCCGCTCGTTCGTTAGCTAGGAACGCCCTCTACCGAATCCAGTCGGTGAGCGCACGCTCCGAAGTACAGTCACGGCCGAAGAAAATCAGTCATATTACTTTCCGGACAAACCCTGTATATGGTATATCTGCCATTTTTTTTTAAATCTTACATCTTTTGTTCCAATGCTAAATATAGTTTTATTTAGTTTTCTCTGTGTTGATGGTTTCATCTTAAAGTCGCGCAGAATTTAAATCCAGGATTGTTGGATTTCGATTTAAATTGAAAATATAATTTTGGGTTGAGATTATATCGTCTATGTCCACTTTTGAAAATTTCAATTATTTTTATTGGGCCGAAGAATTGGCAATAAAAATGTGCAAAAATTATTTTTTGAATTGTGCTGTGGACACTTACAACATATATTAAACCCATTCAAATCGGTTAAGCGGTTCTTAAGATAAACGAGTTTTTTGATTTATCTTTTCGCCCCCATAACTCTACTCCAATAGCGATTAGAAGACTAAAAATATAGGAGAGTGAGTTTCTCATTGATGGAAACAAAATATTTAATTTTGGTGATGATCGGAGTGGGGGCAGTTTTTGTATGCTTATTCAGCTATGCCCTTTTTGGAATTACTCCATTCCCTTTAAATCAGACTGTTCTAAAAACTCTAACTTCACGTTTGTTCCTTAAAAACACATTAAATAAAAGTGAAAGTGTATTGGTCTTCGATTCGATCGCAACGAAGGTAAGCCAGCGACTGAAGGCCTGCTTACTCTCTTAGCCTCAGCTTCGGCATGTGTTCGGCTCGTGTATGTGTAAACAGTGATATGTCTTCGGCCCCTGGAGGCATTCTGTGACAATCGCTGGTTTAAATGGATACATTATCTGTAACTCTTCCACATATTTGGGATTCATGATCAACGGTAAAAGCCAATAAATTAAGTGCCAACGAAAATCCTCAAAATCCCAAAAGTGTTGAGATGATGCAACACAACAATTGATTTTAATACTTGGGCGCGAAAAATATCACATACAAAAAGTACCTAGTCCCTTACCTATTGACCTAGGTACTCGAATTTAAAAATACCGAGGTAAGGTACAAGGTACACAAAATGTGCAAATACCAAGGTACTTCCCAACACTGTTTACAATTTCAAGTAGGGTTTCTTGTTGGTTGTACTACATATCATTCAAAAATCCAGAAACAACGGTTTATATTATTATAAAATCAACAAAAATTCTTGAGTTAAAAATTTTTCATACTTACAGTAAAAAAATTCTAGAAAACGCAATCAAATCTTAAGAACACTCAGAAAAAGAATTCCGAACGTAAGCAGTGAAAATTGAAATACAAACTATTATAAAAGCTGCGTATATTGGGAATTTTCTAATTTAAGAACAAATGCATAATTTCAAGTACTTATTGGTATTGGAAAAAATCTCTTAAACTAAAAATAAAATTATTTCTGATGTAGTAACCGCAGGTATAAATGTTACCTTCTATACAACGTTATTAAATTTGACTGCAAAATGCTAACGTTTACACGAAAATCGACTCAAAATTCGAAACAGCCCCGCTTAATTTTGAAAATAGAAGTAAATTCACCTTTCAATTTGATCACAGTATTACATAGAGCTATCTGTTCAGCCTCATTACTCTTGCTTTGAAAATTTGCGTTATTCTGTAGAAACCAATATTGTGCTTAACCCATTTTACTCCGCTGTTCGACTTGTCGAACAGCAAAGTTGCCTTCTTAAAAAAAAATTTCTTTAGGATCTAGTGAAACCAATTGCTTACGTAAATCCATTATAATATAGTAAATTTCATTGGCTTTCAGATAAAAATTTTTGGGGACACCCTCCACCTTGCAGGTGAGATCCAGGTGTTGGTTGAAAAAAACCTTAAAAAAAGATGAATTTTCAACAAAAAAAAATTAAAACACGTAACTATAAATACTTTATTCCGAGAGTCATGTAAAATTTTAAGAAAAAAGTACTACTAAATTACTTTGAAATAGACCTGTGAATGTGACTTTTTTTGAGTAATTGAACCATCTCACCTGGCGAAACTATAATAGGAAGAATTTTTTTGACTTCGGATTCGTTCGTGTTTACTGGGTCCTAATTACCCAAGGAAAGTTGCTTTCACCTCTAAATAAAAAACTTCTTGCAGCGCGGCGTAAAATGGGTTAAAGTAATTGTTTTCATTTAAGTTGTAAGTTAATTGTGTACCCTTCCTCTGCCATTCCGGACTAAGGGCGCGCGCACACATGCTGCTAAAAGATGAACAGACGGTAGAACTTAAGGCTGATCTTGACAAATAACCATGCTTCGTGGACGCTGGTGTTCACAACATTCAGCTGTAAGCTCAGTTTTGCAGAATCAATCAAGCATGTTTGTTTATTTCGGCTTGCTGACGTACTAAAAACATCATGGTCAACCGTCAGTTCATCTTTAAGTTCAATGTGTGCTTTTTAAGCAGGCTTAAGGTCAAAAAAACAAAATATTCTGTTTGGTTTTTTCCAGAAACTCGCTTATCTTGCTCTAGTAGACTTTGGTATCCACTCTATATTTTTCAAACAGTTGCATAACTTTTGTTAAAACTTTCCATTACAATAATAATATTTATCATTTATTTATTTTTAACAAAATAATTGTTTTAATGATAAAAAAATTTTTTGCGGTTTATCCATTTGTGGCGAATTTCCTTATCTCTTAAATTTTTATCGCATAGAAAATACTAAGAAAAGTAAAAGCCAAAATAATATCTGGTTTAATCTTGATTGAATGGTAGAAGCCAGCTACTAGGCCGGTTCTGAAACTGAGACGGCAGCCAGTGTGAACGGTAGCCGCACCAAAAAAGCAAAAAAAAAAAAGATGAATTTTGTCTCCGCATTTTTTCCGGTTTGTTTGTGGCTTTTTTTTGTTGTTGTTGTATTACAGCATAGTCTTTAGTCTTTGGCAACCGGTTTGCATTTAGTAGAAATACCATAATTTATAGCTAAGTTTGCCGGCATTTAGAACGAGTTTGGTTTGTCACAAAAATTCCATTTTATACCACAGAAATTAATGCTCATTAAAAAAAAAAAAAAACGCTTACTGTTCCCAAAGACTTTGGCAGCGGCTTATCATCAACAGAGTCGGTGGATGAGGAGGAGGAGTAGCTTGGCGTATGAGTAATGCTCTTTCAAACGCTAATGAGGCCAGCTTACTCATCGAGTCGTAGAAATGGAGGAGGAGTCGGTTGAAAGGAAGTATAAATAGTCATAACGCATGTGGAAAATAACTCTGAGACAGAGAGCAAACCAGTTCTCCAGTTCCACACAAAGAGCAGCCTTTGTGCAAACATAAAATTCTAATATGAAAAAAAAAAAAAAATTGAAGTTGAAGCTGGAAAATAAAATCAAAACCCAATCACAAGAGCAGAGAAGCGAGAAGAGAGAGAGCCAGATATTTAGTAGGCAACTTCTTGTTTCCTTCTTTCAACATTCCGGTTCTGGTTGGTTCAGGCAGGCAAAAGAGACCCAGACATAATTAATGATCCCGAAAATGTTGACGACGCATGTTTTCTGTCGGAATACTCGTACCACAGAATGAAATACAGGTGCGGATTAGGGTCAGCCAACGGCATGACGAATAAAAAAAATTTCAAAAAACACAAAACAGAAAAGTTGGAAAGGGGAAGGAATTTTAAGCTTAAAAAGGAAAGTGTTGACACTTGGATACAATTTAATACAGTTTATACGAATCCTTATTTTAATTTGAACGGATTTAACCACGTTGAAAAATTTCAGAACAAATTATTTGGTATATTTCTATTACACGCCGAATTTCAAGTCAATCGGATAAGACCAGAAATTAAAATTGTAACCGAAAACCGTAACCTTTGACCGCTAAAAACACTTTAAAATTTGTAACCGGAACCGAAAAAAATTGTTCCTATAACCGTAAACATAACCGGTTATCAGTAGCGAAACAGGAACAAACATATGGGTTAATTTTAGGTTTTCCTCCACTTGTAAAAGTTTCGATTAGATGTATGTACAACTAGCTGAACCCGCCGCGACTTTGTCCGCGTCTAAGATTTAAAGAAATTGTAGCAATTGTGTTGTTTTATATTGTAGACAGTTTCGTGTTGACAGCTGGTAAAAATATATCAAAGTTTTGCGTCATCAGCAACTGCTTGTCCATAATTGGAAAGGTATAGATTCCCAAGTCTTTTCCAAAAATTAAAGAGACAATGTTTTTGAATAAAACTTTGACAAAAGTAACGGTTCGTTGAACCATTAATAACGAACTAATTATCAAAACAAATTGAACTCATGGCAGACACTCTTTAATTATAATTCAATTCAAATTGGCTTTTTCCTTTTTTCCCCACCCCTTCGTCAAGCTTCCTGCGCTCTCCACTCTTTCCTGTCGCCCCTCATTTCAGACAGAAGCGTTGTCGACAAATTTTCTCTCTAATACTCATTCTTCATGATATTGCCTGAGCGCCTTAATTTATTTGATGTGGCCCATATAAACTTTTCTTTGACGTTTTCACCCACTTCGCGGACAAAGTTCCCAAATTTTTTTTCTTAGTGCGCACCTGCATAACTAAACGAAGGTCTATGCCAAATCTAGGATCTCTAGGATAAGGGGGTCAGTCAGTCAGTTAGTCGGGCCTACCGATTTATAAGTATAGATGAACATTTTACATGCAAATACATTTATCCACTAAAATTGTCTGCTTATTTATTATGCGCCGCACTTTGTTGGTTATGGGCACAAAGAAAAGAGAGCGAACGAGAAAGAGGCAACGCAGCTAACTAAAATCTTTACCTTCCTCATCTTTTCTTATATTTGTTATAAAATGGCCAATTTGTTTGTATGAAATTGTATTGTTTGCGCGATTGCGATGAATGTGAGTAGAAAAGAAAGAAAGAAACATAGTAATGTTTGTGAGAGAAAAATGTTTCTGGCACGCCGTTATCTTGACAGTTTGGCTGCGGTAGCTTTACAAGTTGCGCTGTGATCTTGATAGTGGATGGAAGTGAGGAATAGAACATTAGGCCCTATCTAGCAAAAATTGCGGTTAGCTACCGGCCGGTCAAATTTGCGCGCTCGGAATTGCCTGAGGTTAAGTCATTTGGTTTTCTCCACGAGACTCACCGGCAGGTTCGCCCGATTTCAATAGATTGTTATCGCTGCCATAGTGTGACCACACACTGTCTATGAATCAGCTGTGTTTGTTTTGGTCTTTGTAATGCTGTTTTCGTTGCTGGTAATCATTTAGCAAAACAAAAAGTTGATTAAAATTGCTAGAGATATTAAATCAAGTTGACGCATCAAAACGGCAAAAAAGAAAACTTTTCTGTGGCTGAGGAACATTTACTGATGGGCCTTGTAGAGTCAAACAAATATATTTTGGAGAACAATAAAAGTTTGGGTGGTAGATTTCAAAGACGAAAACAAAGTTCAAGATGTCTTATTTATAGATGTTCTACTAAAACAAACTTTGAGTTACCTCTGTTACCACCTCCAACTATGTTGCATAACGATCTTTTGATTTCAAAAATATTACATTTCGCCCTTATTTCGCTTCCTGCTTAATATTACAACCACTTTTTTGATCAAAATTTATTGCAACACATGAAAAATAACTGCGTTTTTATCATGAAGCTGAGAGCGAGCGCGGGGAAGATTGAAACATGGAACGGCTCTAAAAAGGCATCCAATTTTTTGAAATTTTTGAATTGAAATTGAAAAATTCAACTCCACTGATTTCGATTACGGTTACACAATACGGGTTTCTTGTACAGTTTAAAAAAGCATTGGGCCAATTTAAATGCCTTGACCGAAACCGAAATTCATATCGGTTTTAATCCCTGCTTTGAAGGTAAAATTGGAAGAAAAAACAGCCCCGAAAGCAAATTTTTTTAAAATCGCGCGTGGAAAAGAGTTGATAAGTGAGTATCCATAAACCGCTTGATAAATAAACTTTGATAAACTTCGCCGGGATGGGTTGTGCAAATTTTATTATTTTGCCTTCGTGTAAAACATAATTGTCACAAATTGTCGTACACGTCACTTAGACCATTTATGTACATCAATTTGTATTTTACTTTCGGTTTGCTTTATAAACTTGGAAATTCAATTCCACATAAGTTTTGCGGTCAGACATCTTGGCTACGCCACTGAGCGTGGGACACATGAATAACTGCACGGTTCGCCGAAGGAAGTCTGACTCCACAGAAGCTACCCGCAATGTTGGGTCTTTGACAACAATCTATGTATCTATCCTGTTAATAGTCTAAATCATAACAAATGGAATCGTAGCTGATGTTAAGGTTTAACCTGCTACTTTGAAGAGACGCTTGCAAGAATTATTTTATATGCTGAATTTGTCAATCTGAATCGTTGAACAAATTTGGCGTCATCCAGATCATTAAAAAATTAGTCTCCTCGTGTACTCTGTTGCATTATTTATTCGTTGCTTCGTGTAGGATTATGTGGGTATAACCACCACCATGTTGTCCATTGTGATGATACACGTATCAGCGATTGGATCACAATCGGTATGCCACACCTCAAGAAACAATTAGTGAAGCCATTGGCCTAGTTTATCCTTCGATTCGAAGGATTGTCAAAGATATCGACAATTCGACCCCATCATGAGTCTGCGGCAGACTGCATAAGTAAATCAAATTCGGCTAACCGTCCGGTAAGTTTGACTATCCGTACAGTTTTTTATATGGCAGCTATACGATATATTCATCCGATTTTGATCAAAATCTCCAACATAGTGTTGAAACACATAATATTCATAAATGGAAAGTATAAAGAAGCTACCATTGAGAACAAAAAAGTTTTTATACCCTTGGAGAGGGTATATTGAAATTGACCGGATTTTTGTAACGCACAGAAGGAAGCATCTCCGACCACATAAAGTATATATATTCTTGATCAGCATGATGAGCTAAGTTGATATAGTGTCCGTCTGTCCGTCCGTCTGTTTCTATGCTATTTCCTCCCAACCCAAACCAAACTTTGCACGAAGTCTTTTGGTACAAATACGCTGCACATTTGTCGGAATCGGCCGGATCGGATGACTATAGCATATAGCTGCCATAGGAATGATCTGTTGAAAAAGTAGTTTTAGTGAGAAAAACTTTTTTGTTTTCAATGCTATCGTTCCCAACCCTCGTATTTATAAGTGTTCTATGATTTCACATAATTTCACTGAGATTTATCAAAATCGGACAACTATATAGTAAAGCTGCCGTACAAAAGATAGGTCTGGAAAATAATCTTAGTATTAAAAACTTTTTTGTTTTCTATGATATCGCCACTCGTTACTATAAATATTATTTACCGTCAATTCTGTAAAGTATGATCCATATCGGATGACTATAGAATATAGCTTTAATAGGAACGATCGGTCGGTAAAATAGTTCTAGTGAGAAAAACTTTTCTGTTTTTAATGGTAGCGTCTCTATAGTTTTTAGTTATGACACAATTTTGGAAAGTTACATCAAAATCGGATGAATATATCGTAAGCTATAAACTTCGAACCGTGACTACGCCGTAAATGGTCCATTTGGACGCTTTAATTTTGGATCACTGTTTCCAGTATTGCTATGGGCATCTCGAAAAGTACGCTAGTAATGTTGGCTTCCAAGTCTTGAAACGTAGATGGCTTATCGACGATGTCTTTTGACTTTACGTAAAACCACGCGAAAAAGTCCACTGATGCTTTATCACATGATCCTGTTTCGTAATGGGAAATCAGCTGTTCACTGAACTAATTTCTCAGTAAAGCAATTGATTCGCTCACTGAGTGTGTCGTAGCACCGTCTTGCTGAAACCAAATGTAGCCGACATCAAGGGTTTCAATTTCAGGAAACAAAAAGTCATTTATCATGGTTCGGTAGCACTCGCCATTGACGGTTATATTCTGTACAGTCTCAATTTTGAAAGAAATATGGAAATATGGACACCAAACAGTGCATTTTTGTGGATGTAACAGTAGTTCGAGTCTCTTCGGGTTGCTTATCAGACAAAATGCAACAATTTTGTTTCTTGTAGTAGCCAGAACTGTGCCTTGTCGTTGAACAAAATTTTGGGCGAAAACAGCGGATCTTCATTGAGCTGTTGCAGAGCCCATTTGAGAAGTTGTTGTGATGTCAGTCTTTCCATGATGATTTGTCAAACAATCCTTAGCAAAATAAGATAAGATGATAGCTCGAAAAAGAATATTGTGAAAGAAATCCCTTAATGAATCACCCTTTATATAGAGATCATACATTTAATTATAAATTGTCGTCGGTAATTGTCTAGTATAGGGACCTTACCTCAGAAAATTCTAAAATGACCGCCTACTGCGCCACGTGTATTTGAATTGAACTGAAAAACAAAATTTGCGAATTTTCCTACTCTTCTTTGTTCCTAAACCTTCGTATAGCAATTACGAACAAACACGCAGAAGGGAGTATTCAATAATTGGTTGGGAATAGAGGGCGCCACGGGCTATGGGTGCCCTTCTCTGACCTTCTCTAGTAAAACAGGGAAGACCCAGTTAAGAAGATTTGGATAAAAGATTTTCCAACTCAAAATAAATCAAATAAAAATGCAAAATATTGTTGACGGGATAAACGTGACTTACTTATAGACAGACACACATATATATATTCATAGTGCATATAAAAATCGAAAAGCAAAAAGAGGTGAAATGAAGCAAACGGCAAACACGCACCAATACACCGACACACACACGCGCTGATAAGTCAATATGTAATTTAAATTTGTATTTTAATAATGATAAGCCGGTAAAATGTGACATACAAACATACAGACAGACAGAGAGAGAGAGAGGTGTGCGAGTATATAGGGGGAGGGGGGGAATGTGTATATACAACGAATTTTATTGATTTCAATGTTCGTTAGGCTCACACACACACTCTGATACTACCTACAGCTGTCACACTGTCAGTCAGTTGGTCAGCCTTGCGCTATCAGTTCGGTTTGTTCAGACATTAATACATATATGTGGGTCTGTTCTGTCTGGAGCTACTTGTTTATGAACTGCAGATGCAGATACAATTCCATCTTTGATATTATTTCCTTTTTTATTGTTATTTGATTTCATTCGAGTGAAGTGTACATGTGTATGCTTTTTTCGGGTCTGTATGTTATGTATTTGTTTTGTTTATTTGTTTTTATCTGTGTGATAAATAAAAGTTTAAAGGCATGTGGCGCACACACAGCCATACACCCATACCTAAGCAAACAATTCATTCTTAATGAAAAGCAACAAATACTTATCTACTTTATATATGTTTGTAAGCGAATGAATGAACAAAAAAAAAAAAAAAATACAAAATAACAACAAGCAAAAAACATAGCCATACAATTTATGGCCTTCTGTTAAATCGAATATTAATCTATGGGCTGTCTAGAATTTGGCTTCCTTAAAAACTTTGATCCAGATTACATGAATTCCCTTAAGCAATTTCTAGCAGCATTTCTAGGAAACAATATTTCAAAATTTATCAAATATATCATTAATTTTTGTATTGTTTTGATATATAAATTTCTCGAAATGAGTGATGAATTTTTTTATAGGAATTTTGGATTCAGATTTAGTTAAACAAATTGTTGAAATTGTGTATAAAACCAAGAAATTTTATGTCGATCAAAATAGAGTCATAGACTAAGATATGGGAAGAGATAGAGGTTTGACATGTATGGGACGTATACTTCTTATACTTGAAGGAAAATTATGTTTAATTTAAATTTTGCTACGCCTCCTAAACTTGAAAATAGCTTATATCTCCCACAGTTTTATAAATAGAAGGTTGGTACCTTTAAAAGATATTTAGTAATTAAGATTATTTATTGATTTGCTGAAGGAATGATAAAGATCGGATGAACTATAATCAAGTTATGGCCAAAAGTCAGTTACAGTAGTGGCGCCATCTATTGGTTAAATTATGTCAGCGCTGCTACTGCAGAGTCTAGAGTATATTACAGTCGGGTTTGACCGACTTTTCTTACGTTGGAGGGCCTGTTTTATGGTTCTCGCACCTGAAATCGTTGGCCTTGTCGTGGTCTGAAAACTGAAATGCACGAGGAAGTGTCACTGGATATCTCTTCCGACCATATTCCAACTCTAAACCAATTCTCAGTGTCTTAGAAATCTCTTTCGGTTGATTTCAAATCTTCTTCTTTCTTCTTTATTGACCATTTGAGACTTATTTATTTGGAAGATTCGATTAAATTTAAAGATTTTAGGAATATTGACTACTCTGACTGAAGTTGGAAGTTAACGTTTCGTGACTGGTCACCCATATACTCAGCCTTTTGTTGACTGTCGTGTCAAAGTTCTGACTGATAATATCGAGTATTTATACAATAAGTTAGTTAAGTTAAAAACCAAAGTATTAAAGCCAAAGCACCTACCTGTTTAATCCTGACATCAGTGCTTATCACAGGTGGAAGCGCTACAAAAACGAGTGACCTGCACGTTCATTATATATGAAGATGCGGAAACCGTTACAAAATTCAATCAAATCTGCTAAACGTATATATTATACAGCAGCCGTTTACTTACGGCATTACGACAAGACAACATTGCACACTGGGCCAGCAGCCCGAAATTTTGGCCAAAAGTCCCAATTTTTTGTTTGGGAAACTGGGATAAAACGAAGGTCGGCAATGATTTTGAATACATATAGCTATTTTGGTATAAAATTTGACTCAAACAGTTTTTGAATGGTTGCCGTTCAAAGTTGATTTTTCTTAAAATCTCTTGAAAAAAAAAATAATTATAGTCAAAGTTAGAAAAGCAACAGCTGGCGCAATTTGATCATTTCTAATTTTCGACTTTGCATTAGATTGCCAAATAAAAAATTATCAAGAAGTTTCCATTCGAAGCGTTTATTGAAAATGAAAAATTCCAAAATTATGCCTTTTTTGCGAGCATTTCGGCAAACTCGTGTTAGCAGCTACGTTCACGTGCCCGTTCTTTGTCGCGAAACATACGCCATAAAGAGAGTTAGTTATTTATCGCATTTTTCGCGTGAAATACGTACTATAGCTGTAGGTATGCGCTTTGCGCGGTTTTGCTTTGAATTTTGTAATATCGCATTTAAAATTATATTCCCATTTTAAATCAACCATGTTCTGTTATACAGCCTAGAAGTATGCTTTTTTCTAAACTCTCTGGAATTTGACACTTGCACTCTGAGGTAAACTATTTTTATACACAGCCAATTTGAATGTGTTAAAATGTGTAGCATACTCTTGTAAAGCACTGAAGATAAATTGTATAATGTTAAAAAAATTGATTTTAATTAATTAAATTTATTTTTATTTACTTGTTTTAAGTATTGAATATAAAGAGGAGGTAAAATAGATGGAAAATCGGTGAGGGTAGTCAGACTGACTGAAAATCCTGACAGGGTGGGCAGTCAAGTTCAAAATCTGCTTGAGTCAATATCTCGTAAAACCATTGGACTTACCAAGATATATTAATTTTTTTAGTTATTTGGTACTTATATACTTCTATGCAGGAATTGGGTCAAATCCAATTACAAGTGTTTTTTCTATAATTAAAAAACGAAAAAGTTGAAATATTTTTCGACTTTGATTTAGATTATCAATATCGTATAAATTTTTTTGTTGCTTTTTAAATTATGTAAAGTTCAATCTTTTAAGATCATTTCGTCGAAAATTTCAGCTTCCTAGCTAGGCTGGTGTAGAAATGCCAGAGTCCTGGCCAAAAAATGAGAATTCTGGCCCACAGTGCATTGGAGGGAATATCTGACTTAGGAATAAGGAAAACGAGACGGCAGACGTAGATGTAGATGACGTAGATGTTAATGCTCTTAATTACAAATTTGTGCAATTTAATGTACCTGAGGCTACATGCAACATCCAAAACAAAAAATATCGTCAAAAATATCGTAAACAATAAAAAATGAAGTTTTTCGAAGGGCATTCTCTTGGATGTTAGTAATATCAGTTACACTTTTGATATCAAAGATAATGCCCGAAAAATCCCCCTTCTTATGGCCGAATCTAACAAAAATAGCGAACAAAAAATATCGAAAAAAATATCGTTCGACAACCTATTAAGAACTTAATGACTGCGCAAATGCAAAACTTCTTCAATATTTATATGCTTTTAAGCAAAAATCAATCCGGAAGAAAAACCCGAAGCTGTGTAACAGCAATATCTAACATAGTTAAAGACATACGTCAACAGACCGATTCCGGCAGTGTTACCTTCCTTACCCTTCTGGATCATAGTAAAGCATTCGATACTGTCAACCATAATATCCTCTGCACGAAACTAAAAAATCTTTACAATTTTTCTAAAACTGCAGTGAATTTCCTTAAATCGTATCTCACTGATAGATTACAGGCAGTCTTCTCTGGATCGTCTGTGTCCGGTTTTAAGCGTTTATTACGCGGTGTACCGCAGGGATCTGTCTTAAAGCCCTTACTGTTCTGCTGTCTATTTCAATGACTTACCAAATGTTCTGTCCAACTGTGAAGTACACATGTAGCCGATGATGTCCAGTTATATGTTAGTCGCCCGGATTGCGTTCAAATTTGTAATAATGTACAGGGTTGCCCATATTCGACGGACCCATGTTTTTTTTTTAAAAAAATCAAAGAAAAAAATAAAAATTTGGCGGTTGGCAATCTTAATCATTTAATTTGTTCCAAGTAGATTTGTTTACATCAATTTTTGAATATGATATCTCTCAAATGGCCGCCTCTGGCGTTGATGGCGTATTGTGCCCTTTTTGCAGCATTTTCCATCGATTTCCCAACATTTCGGCCGGAATAGCGGCTATTTCTTCACGAATGTTGTCCTTGAGCTCTTCTACAGTCCTTGGCTTGTTAACGTAAACCTTTGACTTCAAATATCCCCACAAGAAGAAGTCAGGCGGCGTCAAATCGGGCGAACGCGGTGGCCAGTCCAAATCACCACTTTTCGACATCAAACGGCCCGGAAACAATTTCTTCAGAAAATCGATTGTTATGCGACTTTGTGCGGTGGAGCGCCGTCTTGTTGAAACCAGAACTGCCTCATACGCTTTCGACGAATAATTGGCATCACAAAATTGGTCATCATGTCGCGATAACGCTCCTGGTTGATGGTAACAGCATGGCCATTTTCATTTTGGAAGAAAAACGGCCCAATGACCGGTTTCGCACTAACGCCGCACCAAACTGTGACTTTTTCGTCATGAAGAGGCACTCTGGAATCTCCTCAGGATTTTCAGTGGCGTAAATACGGCAATTTGGCTAATTTACGGTCCCATTCAATGTGAAATGGGCTTAATTTTATTTTTTTAAAAGCACGTTGAGTTTTCACAATTGACTTGTTCTGTTGAATGTAAATTTCAACTATTTCAGAGCGCTCGCGTGGCGTGTATTGTTCCATGGTAAAAATCTCTTGGACTGACGCTTCAAACGCGGTATGTCATTAAGCGATCTGACTCTTTACAGTTATATGTTAGTCGCCCGTTTGCACAGATTGTGGATTGCGTTCAAATTTTTAATAATGTACTTAGTAGAATTAATAAATGGGCAAAAGAGAATGGCTTAGGGCTCAACCCGTCAAAATCCAAATGCATAGTCATTTACAAAAAAGCTTTTGATACAAATCAACTGCCAAATCTGTTCATAAATGATATTCCTATACAATATGTGGATCAAGCTAATAATCTTGGTTTGACATTTAACAACACTTTGTCATGGATTAGTCATATTTGAAGATATGCAAGTCTCTGCTACACAAATGTTTTTGCCTGTGAATGTTAGGATGCTTATTGCAAAATCATACTTAATAACTTCTCTTTTTTATGGTGTGGAAGTTTTCGGCCATTGTGACTCTCGAGATATGCACACGTTGGTTGTTGCCTTTAATTCAATTGCCCGTTATGTTTTTAATGTCGGAGGTTGGGACAGCATATCCAATTTATCCCACAAGATCTTTAACTTTAGCCTTAAGGCTTGGATTGATCTTAGGACTCTATCATTTCTTCACAAAATTGTAATTACACAGGAACCTTTATACCTGTTTCAAAAATTAAGACCTGCTTTCTCACAAAAGAACTCACAACTTCATATGCCCAGAGTTAGAATGTTAATCTCTGAAGGCAGTTTTTTTATTAATGCAATTCGTCTGTGGAATGACCTGCCCTATAATGTCAAAACTATTAGAAACATCCCGCAGTTTCAAGCTCAGCTTAAAAAAACATTAAATACAGAATAAAGTCTTCAAGTTAAAATTTAAATTACATAAAATACACACACACATAATTAAATTATTATATTTATTGTGAAAACCTGTCATAATTTGTAATAATGATAACTTTTCTATGTTTTTTTCCCCCTATATTCTTTGTAATAGTATAAGTTAGTTTTTTAGTTCTTGAATCAAAAATTACTATTATTCAACCTCATGTGACTAGCGCTTTAAATATAAGTCAATCTTTTGTTCTTGTAGCGCTGGGCTAAAAAAATAAAAATAAATTGAAATTGAATATTAGGTACTTCGTCTTGTCCTCGATTACCGCTAAGCCCATCAGTCTAGACTGCCTCTCAACGACATGCTCACCGCTCGTTTTGTTTTGCCAATAATGTCAATATCATTGGCATATGGGAATAGCATTACATCTTTATTAAAGGGAGCCCCATCATCATCATGGAGCACTATATACTCCATCAGAAGAGTGAAGAAGTCACACGATAAGGTATCACCCTGCCTAAAACCTCTTATTTGCTATCAAAAGTCTCGCAGAGGTTCGTTCCTATTTTGACGTAGCTTTGAGTGCTTTTCAACGTCATCATGCAAAGTCGAAAAAAGGGGGATATTCGATTCTTGGTCAACTCATTTTGTTCCGCCTCGGTGGTTTAACCAAGCGAAATCCAATTTCAGTTAGGTGATCGACTCTTTAACTCTTTTTGGTCCCTCCTCTTTTTTCACACCTCACGCCCACATCTCTAATTGAAAGACCTTACTTAGCTTTCTTACCCCCCGCCCTCAAAAATCTCAATGCTTTTTATTTTCTCATTGTTTGTTTCCTTGACTTTATATGTTCTCTCGACTTTTGGTGCGTGCCATAAGACTCGTATATATAAAAAAGCCGATGTTGTATACCATTTTCTACACGAACCCACAATGATATCTCCATAGTTATTACTCACGGCACGTCACAACAAATATAAATAAATTATTATAGAAAATAATAAAAACGACTCGCAAAATGCTAAACGAAAACGAAGCGAAACAAAACTAAACTCGAAATTAAGATATGCTAAAAAGGCAAAAAGAAGCTTGTTCGCTGGTTTCTCGAGGAAGCGGGAGGGGGAGAACTTGTTGACAACAGCTTTGGGTGCTGCTGGCTGGAGAATCGCCTGTTATTTTTTTTTTTTTTTTATCTATACCAAATGGTGCGTTGTCGCCTCTATATATGATTTGTATTCAGCATTACTCTTTATTTTTTGTTGCTGATATGGCATTTAAACCATTATTGTGTAGCGGCGAGGCTCTCTCGGTTGCGCTCTGCCCATATCATAGTACTATAAATATATGGCGTTGGGGGCCTGATTAGTCTTAACTCGTCGGTCGTACGGTTGGTCATTCAGTCAGACAGTCAGTGGTGTCATTCATTTGCCATTTCAAGTGCTATACACACTCATGATATTGTTGTATACAATATTACTTACTTATATATATTTCTTGGTATGTATCAACGCCATTTATAATGCCGGCAGTAGTAGTTGAGTGTGTCGCTCTCACTCTCCATGTGTGTGTGTAAGCTTCAAAGTGTTGCTGTTCTGGCTGTTGTTGAACGTTTTTGCTATTCATTAATAAGTTGTTTAGCTGTCAGTTGTCATGCTCTCTCTCTATCGGTCATTATACAATACTTAAATATATATATATAGTATTGGTATAGGATTGATATAGTATACAGATTTATTAAGTGTTATGTGTAGCTCTTAAAGGCTTAACAACTGTAATGATATGTTGCCATGCCTAAGTTTGTTTTAATGGGAATTAAGTTGATCACAGAGTGCTGAGCACATTGCTGAATGAATGAAAAATATATAGCCAAGACACGAACCGAACGCTTGCCGAGGCTTGTGCCAAGAGAGCAAACAGTGAAAAACTGATTAGGTTTTGCGGAATTCGGTGCTGGACCTGTTTGCAACGCCTGTGGTCGACTCAAAGGCTTTAGTTAAGCCATCGCACCCGTATGTGGTTCAAAAGAAAGTGTTCATTCATCAAGTCATTGCTTGCGCTGTTTCGAAACGAATTAAAATAATTTAGGATTCGAATTTCTGCCGTCTATGATCCCCGTCGTAGCTTACAAACAGTACATAAAATGCTTTACTGGAAACTTCAAAATTTTAGTCATTAAGAGCGCGCGCACACATGTGCCTTAATGATGAACTGACGGCTTAATCTGTGGGTGACCTTGACAAATAACCATGCCCTACTTAAATATCATGGTCAGCCATCAGCTTATCATCCAGATGCAAGTGTGCGCGCGCCCTAATGAAAGTTAGAAGTCTTGATATTGTCTATATAATAAAGTATTTCAGTAAACTTTTATTAATTCTATTTTTTTGGCTGGGTACTTGTGCCTCAGGAAGAGTTTATACAAGAAATGAGATATTTTAAGTTCTTTACAATGATAGCTTTTTCAAATACATAAGAAATTTTAATCAATCTTTAAATTCCGAGAAATGAAAGAAGATGAACATGGTACAGAATCATTGATGCTTTTATTTATTAGTTCCTTTTGACGATTATACAATTCAGCAATACGATAATTTACAAGATATTTTTGTTCTAAGTCAAAAATATTTGGTTTCTTCAAGATTCAGTTGGGATTGAATTTAAAATGCGAGATCGGTTTTCTAAGCACTTTCTAAATATGTACGAATATTTAAACTTACACAAACCTGCACGAGTGCATTAATGTCTATTGGAAATTTATAAAACCTAAAAAAAAAAATTTTGAAGAAACATATTTTTTAACCGAACCCTTTCTGATTTGTTTTTACTTCGGTTCGGGTTCAGGTTCGACAGAAATATTTTTTTCTGCTCCGTTTCAGGTTCGGTTCGGGCTTCCCAAAAATGCCGGAGACTCCGACTCCGAACCGGTTTGCAGCCCTGCTTTAAACTGAACAAGTGAACATGTTCTTCATCAGATGTACATTTTTGTTCACTGTTTTGTTGAGTTGTTCAGAAAACAGATGTTTTCATGTATTGCTGTTTGATCCCCAATTATCCTCATATTGGCAGTGTGCTCTGCTTTCATTGCGTGTGTTTGTGTTGAATAAGAACGATCAACTGAGCAAGTGAACAACTGAACAAGTGAAAAACTGAACAAGAACAAGTAAACAACAAGAACAACAGAACAAGAACAAGGGAAGAACTGAATAAGAACAACTGAACAGTGAGCAATTGATGAAGAACATGTTCAAATCCCACTCAAGCCCGAAAGAATTTTTAAAATTTTTGTGTTTTTCTGAAAAACTTAAATGAAACAAGTCAGGTGGAAAGTGGATCGTTGATGCGCTGTTTCCGATTCCTATGGAATGTATGGATAGAGGGGGAAGTAGCAAGCACGCATAATCCATGAGAGTTGCCTCCCTTTACTTCCAATTAAAAGAGGTATTTCCCAGTACCCTATTCTCCACCCAAAAGTGAGGAATCCGCCCATCCCTGGTCCAAGTTCAATTTTTTTCCCAGTTGAGTTTAAAATGTTCTTGAAGTGAGAATTTTGTACTACAAATGAGAAAACCCGTTCAAGCATAGTTTTTGGTAACATTTTTGAGTCCAATGTTCTCGGATTTTTTCATCTGTGTATATAATATGTATTATAATTGGAACGCAAAGGCTAAGAAATAAAAAAAGTCGGCATATTACTTACAGGTGTCGCTTCAGACGAACAATACATTGTCAATTTTAATTCAATTGGAGTTAAATACGTGGCGCAGTGGGCGGTCATTCCATTTACCAGCTTATCATATATTCTTTCTGATTTATTTTACAATTATCAATTGTATCTTTTTCATTCGTTTGCTTTCTTTATTTAGGCCATTTCAAAGGCAAAGTATTGATTAGTGGATACTTTATGTGTATCATTTACATCGAATCGAAATGATTGAAAGTCGTACGCGACGGTCAATAAGAGCGATTGAGAAGAAGTAAAGTTCGTGCTGGGCAAAGTAAGGAAGCCAGATTACAACGTGCGACTATTGAATGGCAACTTTAAGATGGAAGCCAAACATTGAATAAAGTTGAGCTCTAGACCGGACTTTTCTTCATACTATTTTCAAAATGTGAAGTTCTTTTCACTACATGGCTAAAAAAATTCAGTATATTTTATAAAGAATTTATCAAAAATCCAAAATCAGATTCTTCAAGGTTTAATGGCTTCGTCAAGGCTTTAAAAGTTCCAATTTCCCCTTAATTCATCTTTAAGCAGAGAACTTTTACAAAAGTGTCGAATAAAGAAATTAAATATTTCATGTTAAAGCTTAGTACTCCGACCAACTAAATCGTCTGCTAGCGGAATTGACAACTTATTCCGGGTGGGCTACCGTACGCTGGAGTGTGACTGTTCAACGACAAAATACCATCCTTCATCAAAATACCACCAAATGTGAAACGGTCACACTGCGCTGATTTGCTTGCGTTTGAATTTAATAAATTGTATTTGCAAATATTTAGGGATTTGTGGAGGATATATGGAATGTAGAAGTCATGGGCAATGCAAAATCTTACCATTGGTTTCAAATTATGCCAATCGACGATTTTTGTCGAGGAAAAATTACAAACAATTTTTTCTGTTACCACCCCATTGGAATTGAATCAGCTGCTTGTGCCTGTCAAGTTAGCGGCACTACGAGATTTCCGATAGGTATGAACGGAAATTTTAGTATGTCTGAGTTCGACCGAGCGTAGGAGGCCTGTCGGAATTTTACGAAAGCTTTCTGACACCCTTTTTATACATTGTACCCATTAAAAATGGGTAAAAGGGGATCATGAAGTTGTGCAAATGTATGTAACAGGGAGAAGGAATCATTTCCGACCCTATTAAGTATCCGACTGTCCTACCGTCCGTCCGTCTGTCCGTCCGTATGAAGAAATAGATCTCATCAGCCCCCGCAATTTGGAAAAAACGTCATATCTCCCACAATTTTGTATATAGATGATTCATACCTTCTAGAGATACTTAGTCAATAGCAATATGTATCGATTTGCCGAAAAAATGATAAAAATCGGATGAGCGGTTCTCAAGTTATGATCAAATAAGTGAATTACCCCCCGCCACCCCCTCCCACCCTCTCACAACCAAAACCGCACAATCTTAGAGAGAGAGAGAGAGAAAAAAAGAGAGAGAAAGAGAGGGGAGAAAGAGAAACTTAGAGATGAGCGCAGCGGCAGCACTGCATTCAGCTCCTACTCTAGGTACAGAGTATAAATATAGTCGGGCTTGACCCACTTTCTCACTTGTTTATAATCTACAAGTGAATAGTTGAAAATGCAATTATTTTCTTTCACTTACGGACTTGAAGAATGAGTATTAGAGATTTAATTTGCGCTGCCTCTCAATTTTGCTGGTGCTAAACGATACTTTATAGTGTCAGTAGGAAATCACAGCGGTTAGAGCAAAACGGACATATTCTCAAATATATCCAGAGAGCGTAAGTAAAAGCGAACAGCTGACTAATTTCTGACAGAAACACGTTGTGGACTGAGCGATATTTAAGTCTAGATATTCTAGTCTATGGTACGGAGGGCTCAAGTCAAATGTATTTTATATTCTTAGCTTATTCCGATATGTATAAAATTAATTTTTTGACATATTTTTTTAAAAAGAATCTGCCTACAATGATAGTTTAAAGACAATTTTAGCCATCGAACCTTATAAATATCTGATTCTGGATTTTTGATAAATTCTCTATAAAATTTACAGAATTTATGAGACATGTATAGAATTACAAAAAATTTTACTTATTTATATAAGGCAGGTACGGTCTAGTGTGCACGCATCAGTTCAATTTGGTCGGATGTGTCTCGTTTGTCAGCATTGCAATGCATTTAAATTTGAGAGAGTAAATTATTTCACCAAAATCCAGCGACTGTCTGCATATGCGCGCGGCTATGGCTATGCGCAAAACAACAAAAATAAATGCGCGCAGTGGGCATAGTCCGTGGGCACCCCTGGTGTATAACTTTGAAATATGGAGATTGAGGAGCCACTGGCGGCCCCTTACTAATAGAAATGGTTAGTTAATAGACTTTAAAATTTCAAGTGTATTAGCTCAGCTTTTTTTCACGTTTAATGTCAGCAAATGAATTAAAATTATTGTGAAACCAATAAAACGATTTGGTTTAAACTTTTACTACATTTCTGATCGACGTTTTATTTGGGTAATATTTTCAAAGTTTCATCTTGTTTATTTTTCCTCTACCCATAAATGTGTAAAGTGAACTCTAGACTGACCGCTGGTGAAACGAGCAAATTACACATTATCTTCCCTGCTTCTCCTCCTCCCTCCCCTAAACAGGTAACCCAATCATTTTAACGGTAGCCCTATGCCATATAATCGTATGGTAGTTGGCCTTTTAACTTTTAGTTGGCTTTTTTTTTATGTAAGGCCCCAAAGAAGAAAATTCACTTGAAAAGCAAACAAAAGTAGAAGAAAAGCATTTCTTGTTTATTTGTTTACTTTGGTATTATTTAAGCTTAATGGCCAAAAAGAGATACAGATACACACAGTAGCGCATTTCTATATATGCGTGCGTGTGCGTGTGTGTATCTGTATAGTAAACAAATGCGCGTAAAAATTGGCTTTGACTGGGCAAAGAGGAAAAGCAGAAAGAAACGAAAAAAGAATATATATAAATGATCCAAACCCGTACCGACGACCCCTTGGCTGCCACTCCAAGCCATATCGCGCATTTGCTGTCGCATTGCCGCCTGCCTTCTCTTCTTGTCTTCTTGCCAAAGTGGGCGTGGCTGGTGGTGGTGGTGGCGGTGGCCATGTGTGGATGAAATTCTTTTCGACGTTTGTGCGCGCGTAAAAACGTAAAAAGTAAAAGAGTTGTGAGATTATTATATACCTAAAAAGTTGTGGCCAGACTAGACAGTGTGCGCCGGATTTGTATTCTCGTAATTGATTTGTATGTGTGTGTGCGTTGTGGAACCGGTTCTTAAATGGTTTTTAGATCAACAGCAGGCTACTTGTACAATACTTGATGAATCGCTAAAGGCTAAATTAACGCCTCGTGCAGAAAGAAAGAGAGAGAAAGAAAAGTAGATAAGGAGTAAGCAGTTTTGTGTTCATTCAGCAATTTGACAAACTAGCATTTTCCCCTCCCCCCCATTGTTTGTAAAGGAGTTGACACTACTTTGTCTTGATATAAAGTAATTTATTGTATGATTTATTGGCTACTTGATTGATGAAGTCGTTTCGAGTTGATTGCACGATAATTTAATTGTTCGCCTAGCTTCAGTTTTGTATTTTGTGTTCTCTCGTGGGTAAACACCTGCGAAAAGATTAGTCGAAATCAGTAGAATCGTATGATTTCAAAAAAAAACTAATGAAGATATGAACTAAATGAGCTGGTTTAATTTTTGAGTATGCAGTTTTAAAGTACATCAACCGAATGTAATTTAGCGATTTTTTTAAACTTCTAGTACCAACCCTGAATTTTTAACAGCGATTTTTATCATTTCAACCACAAGGCTTTTTCGAGCTATCTATCCATTAAAAAATTCCAAATTTTTTTCTGGTCAAAGCTGGCATGTATACCCCTCCCCAGGATAGTTTTTCAGATTTTTGAACTGAAAACCGCGACCTACAAAAAATCCGCAAAATTTTTAACACCATTTATTTAAGACTTCTAGTTAAGGTTCCACTTTCGTTTTTACATGTCCAATTGTCGTTCCTAGATACAATTTCTGTAATTTTTTCAGAATTTTAAAAATTGTGGAAGGTGGTTAAAATAATTATTAAAACAATAATTTATATATTTTTTTAATATTTTCAGTATTGTTGCTATTTATATGTATATTATTCATTGATTCAGTCATCGTCGCTGTCTTCATTTATAACTGGATTGGCGTCCACGTTCTTGTAAAGATTACTCAAGATATCGGCGGGTCTGATTATTTTTGATAGATAGCGACCATGCGACAAATAATAGATTACAGCAGCTAAGTGTGAGCAGCATCCGACAGTCCTATTTCCATTGGCACATTCACAGCAATAGCGCCGAATTCCCGAATATCCAACAGACTGCGGAACATACTCAATGTAGCATTTATATATTTTGCTGGATATATGACGCGATCTCAATTTAATTTGAATTAAATTCGTTTTTGCCTTTAGATAGCTTAGATTGATATTCCCAAGCTCATCAATAATTTCAGCCAAGTAAGATACCGCCTGACTTAATTGATATGATCCGGTAAATAATATTTTAAGATCCTTCAGTCATTTCCGAAAAATCCATCATATCTGAAGATGAAATTGGCTTAAACGGAACTCTACGTCTTCCCCAGTTACATTTTTCGACTTCCTCTGCAAGAAGGTTTTGAGAGCTCTTTTTCTTGTTCATTTGGCTTATTATCTCCTCACAGATATCTTTGTCAGCATCAAGACGTTTGCCGAACTTATTGTTTAAGAAACTTGCAATCCTGCAGATGGACTTTAATTTGGGTAACATTTTATTATCCATCTGTTGATGAAGAATGTGATACTTCTCCCCTAATATGCCATGAATTGCTTCAACAATCCATCTAACCTTGGTAAAATACCGGGAATAATTAGATTCCTGCGAAGTCAGCTGTTTTCGTTTGCCCTTTAGTGCAGGCATAAGTCCTCAAATCCTGCAATAAAAATTGAATATGTTTATGTATAACGATATGTAACCTCTTACGATATACCTATATTTAACTTACCATATTTAATTAAATCTTCTTTAACATCACGAAAGCCACGGTCGACAATGAATACATCGCCAGGTTTTAAAAGCATCCTTAGTCCACCAGGATCTTCGAGAATTTTTTTTAGTATACTGGCATCATTTAGGCTTGCCGAAAAAGGTCCTAATGTGTTAAATATATATCCATTTATAGTTACAATTGTAAATGACTTACATACGGGGGCGCCACAGAAATCTCTAGAGATTTTGCCGACGGTTGGTTTTTAAATCTCTCGAAAAATTCGTTGGTGCCACAGAACTTCTAGATATTTCATTTTCTAATTAGAAAATCTAGCTGGAACACCAGATGTTCCATCTCTAAAAACAGGGCTGAATCTCTCCCCAAAATTTCCCTTAATTTATATGTGGGTTAATTTAATGATTAACTGTAATTGTTTGATTTTGTTATATGTTTTATGATGCATTTTTAAATAATAATTCAATTTGAAGTCGCATTCTCCACCAATATAATGCAAAATTTAAAAATTTGTTGGCGCCAAACATGAGGTTTTAGTTTCCATCGCTTAATCCGCTAGCTGTCATGTAGAGGGCGCCACTTCGACAAAAGGCACTAGTGAGAAAAGAGCTTTGCAAAATCTCCTAACAAAACATTAGAGGTTTGAAACCAACCACAAGATATTTCTGTGGCACCTAAGGTTGATTGTGAATTTGGTTGGAAGAGGTTTCTGTGGCACCCCCGAAAAAACGGGCTTCTCGAAGACCAAACTTTAAAAATGTTAGTTGAAAGTAGAGAGGGTGTCAGTGTGAGAGAGCATATTGTTTGCCGCATACATTCATATTGTTAGCCGAGCCTAGGCTGTAAGCTTAAACACCGATGCATACATGAAAAACGTTCCAAAGGACCGTGAATGTGTTTCTCTCCTCTTACAACCAAAGAGAGGCAGAAAACGTAGTTAAAGGCTGTTTCAGTTGTTTATTCAATGTTGTCGCGCGAAAGCTGTCGTTTTCTGACACAGGAAACACTGCTGAAAACCACCTTCGAACCGGTTGGGAATCGGTCTTGACCTAGTGTAATGTCTAACTTTATATTAACAACCAAATTTTGAGAGATAATCCAGGCTTGTTCAAAATTCCACTACTTTTCGAAAAGTAAATCGAACGCAATTTCGCTTCGGTTTTGTTTTTGTGTTCTCAATTTGTTGAATAAAATTGCTCTCTTTTACTTTTGGAATCACTGAACCACTGAACTACTTGAGTTTTTGTCAATAAGCCGCATTATTACTTGTAATTTTAAGTTTTTTCTGCATTATAAACATTTTTGCAGTTTTAAAATTTTTTGTTCTTAAAATACTTACTAAAGTTATTCTCTGAAACGTACCTTTTTTCAAGCAGAGTCCGGCACGCTCTTATAAACTGTGTATACAAAACCGCTCTGCGGTAGCGACGTCGACACACCCACAGTACAACAAAGAAGTGCTAAATGAGTGCGCTCTCTCTGGGCTTAACACACACACGCAACGCCAAAATGAGCATGTGTGTTTTGTTGGCCCCTGATTTAGAGAGTTCGGTTGTAAAATCATAAGAGTTATGTTTAAAGTTCGATAAACAATTAGAGCGCTTAGTTTCAAGACAAAACTTTATTATAAGTAACAGAAAATCAGTTTTATATCTAAAAGCCTTCTGGGCAAATACTCAAGGTATAAGTATACCAGCCAACTGTCGCCTGAGTGTCATACAAATCGGCTTACTTCAATTATACGTCAGACACATCGCATAAAAAGCAATAGAAAAAACCAAATATATATCTAAAATAAAATTATGCTTGCTTGTGTGTTATGGTAAGTTGGTGTGTACATTGCCAATCTATAAGTAGAAGATGAATATATAACGCCAACGTACAATACGTTTTGTTCATTTTTAATTAATGAAACTTATTTCGAGCTCTCTACACCAGACACAAATACAACAACAACAACAAAGTCTGTCGTCTGCGCGTATACAAATTCAATGGACATATCCACGACAGTGTGGGGAGGTGTCTATTCTATTCGCAAAATGCATTAAGCAAATTTATTTCAACGGCAAATCAAATAATCAGGCAATTTATAAAACCCACCAACAGCAAGAGACCTCAATAAGCAATTCATTTCAGTCGTACAATATTTTTCATTCATGCGCCAATCGTTGAACAATTTTGGGTTTCTTAGACGATAAAAATATACACATATTAACACGCTTCCCCTTACCAATTACCTGTGCTTCGCTGCCGATATTGAAGTAAACCAAAATTGTATAATCCACCCATCCCTTTGAGGGTTAACAATATTTATGAGGAACAAAAATATTTTTCATTAAATTTATTTTTTCTTTTTCTTCTCTGTGTGCGCAAATATTTGCGTTTTGGCGGAAAAACTGCCATAGAGCAAATTTTGTTATGATATACACTACTTAAGCTAAAAGGGAAAGGGTATATAATTATGTTGGGGACTGAGGAGGAGATTTTATTTGAATAAAATTAGGGAAGGAGTAGCTAACCCTAGTGAAATGGTACTAAAAATGGTCTAGTTTTGAAATGACATGGTCACACTTAAAGTTGTAAGTAAAATTCAATAAATCCTGTAAGTTTAAGAGTATTCTTACTTTTCCATAGAAATTTCGTTAACCCCAAATTTACAATAGTTTTTATTAGAATTTTTATGTGTTGCTTGTTGCATAGATTTCGATTGCAAAGGTGTTTTCCATCTCAAGCGATAATCAAAATAAGCCAAACATTTTGTGCACACATCATGAACCCATAGTTTACAACTTTTGGCTAGTAAAATAATAATTTGTTGTTGGCGCCACTCAATCACGCACCAGCAAGCTACAACAAAAACTATCAAAGGCGTCACCGTGTCGCCAT
>JAEIFU010002686.1:0-39776 GCA_018904235.1 Lordiphosa stackelbergi
CGGTGTGATTACTGCAGTTATTGAAAATCCACCATATGACATTGTACCAAAGGTACAAAGACTATATTAAGTTAGTTCAAAAGTATGTAACAGGGAGATGGAGTCTTTTCTGACCCTATAAAGTTTATATATTCTTGATCAGCATCAACGTCTGTACGAACAAAGAGATCTCAGAGATAGTAAGAGATAGAGGTTTGACATGTATGGGACATTAACTTCTTAAACTTGCCGAATCAATTTGGAAAAAATACTCATTTCTCCCACAGTTTTGTAGGTAGATTGTTCGTACCAGAATGCCGCATTCGTACTCTGAGTGTCTCCAACTGCAAAATATGTAGCGCGTTGTTTAAAACGAGCAAGAGCAATAAAAGGAATGGGTACTTCTGTTTTTACCTAGACTGTGTCACGCGGTGCCTTCAATACGAGATGACACTCAAACAATCAGTCCCAAAAATTCCCGTAACAAAAAAAATGTAGGTTTGACTCGACCGTAAAATTATGCGTGTCAGTCACCGCATACGCATTTAAAGCCAATATTGATGCAGTCAAAAAAACAAGCAATATTTCAGATCTCCGGATCGTACCTTGTAATTACCGTTATTTACCGATTTGGCGAAACATTGATAAGGATCGGATCAACGATCCTCAAGTTACGAGCAAAAAGTCCAAAACAACTCCACCCGCCTCTAGAACCAACACCGCATTTCATTAAACAAAGACAATCTTAGAGCGAGAGCGCAACTGATGAGCGTATAACAAAGCAACAAAAATATTGCATGATACCCGCTAGGGTTGTCGATATTTTCTCAATATCGATAATATCAAAAATCCCATTTTCAATGTCGATATTTAATATATCGCCTTTAAAAACATCGATATATCGATATTATCGTTATTTTCTAAAGCTTAATAAAACTGAAATGCTTTAAAGGAACGTCTTCATCATAAAACTGCTAGTGACAATTTTTAGAGACCGTTATATCTAATCTTTTCAACAGTTTTCAATAGTTTTCTGACACTACACTGTACATTTTTTCAAATTACATTAATAGTCAGAGTTTCTTTTTCTTTAAACCTTAATAGCGTGTACTCAAAAGAGATTCAAATTTAGTTGGGCACATTAATTCGTTTAAGAAAGACTTCCTTCAAAAATTTTCTTCTTCAAAGCAGTTAAAACGTGTTTTTTTCATGTTGAAGTATTGTGACGAACTAAATTTGTATCTTATCTCAGTATAGGCTTTAAAGACTTAAAGATTATGCTTAAAAAATACGAAGTGAATAATTTGAGAGAACCCAGTCATTCTGCTTCGGGTGTCTGTAAGTCAGCGATTGTCACCTGATTCCCCCAGGGGCAGAAGACATTTCGCTATTTACATATAAACAATTTAAACGCTTGCCGAAGCTAAGGCCAAGCTTTATCGAAATGCACTTTCAGACAGCACGAACAACTAATCCGCACTAGCTCTCCAATAAGCTTTTGGATTCATGACGATATCTTCAAGATGTTCTAACACTGACAACTAATGTTGCATCGTATTTCTGCATCCAAACGTGTATGATTAGTTCCTAAATGCGATTTTAAGTTGTATTACCAGATGGTTACCTATTACCATAGTAACTTTTCTGATATATCGTTTAAAAAATATCGATAATCGCCCATATCGGCATACAAAATATCATATCGGAATAACCCTTATCGTCCGACAAAATATCGATATATCAATTAAATATTGACAACCCTAATACCCGCGTGACTCTTTGGATAAGACTGGTACAGAGTATATTATAGTTGGGCTTGATGAGCAAGTTTTTTAATGTAATGAAACTGACTGGACCGGCTTGCTAAAAAAATCATATATAAATTCGCTAAAATATTGATTATTCCATCAGATAATAATTTTAACATAGTAAATGTACATATAATATTTTAATATTTATATTAAAGATTAAAGTTCAGATGGATTGCGAATTGGAGAAATTTATTCGAGATTGCTGCACAAATTTCTTAGTTGATTTTTTAAAGCAACTGAATCTTTTCGGATTTGTATCTTTTCATTGTATTAAACAATTAAATTGATTTCAGGTTACCTGGAAATCTCAGCATTCTTATATTTTACCAGCAAAATAACAAAGCATTATTCCCAGAAGCTTGGCTTGGCCCCGTTGGAGGAGCTGTATAGCCAATTTTACATTTTACATTATTCCCATTTTAGAAAAAACTTTCCGCAGAAGATATTGGGGCAAATAGAGGTTGAATAAAATTGTGTAGATTTAGTGATATGGGAGAACAAAAAAAAAACCATTAACTTTTGAAGTAAAGATCGCTTTTAATGGAACTGGAGGTAATCAAAGATTTTTTGAGTCCTTGCCATGGTACAAAGCTGAAGTGGAGCATGTCTTCAGTCAGATTAATATTGTAAAATCCAAACTTAGAAATCGAATGAATGTGATGGGGCTCTAATGAGGCTTACGACAAAGGATGAGGACGGGGAACTTTATCAGACAGACGATAAATTAAATATATTTGAATTATATAATTCAAAAAGTATCAAGAAAAGCCATGCGTTCTTTTCAGCTTTTTTTTTCCTCACCGTCCAGCCAAAAACACTTTTTGTCGACAAAAGTGTGCTCGGAGAGTAAAGAGGTAATTATTTTTTAAATAAAATTTACTTATTTAATAAGTTGTTCGTGTTCTACAAGATTCGAATGTACCAAAAAGGTGTAAAATGAGCCATTTTCAGCATTTTAATTTATGTTTGCAGCTAATCCATGGAAGATATGGAATTTATATAGACAGATTCGGGTTCAGCATGTCAAAATTATCTAGAATCATTAATTTTTATTTCCATTTGAGCTCCTGTACTGAGGATATGTGTTTTGACTTTTGTCAAAACACTTTCTTGACACTTTAAAATTGCGTTTTTATTTGTTTTTATTTTTTATACACTTGAAAAGTGTATTATAATTTTGCCCAGAAGTTTGCAACGCGTAGAAGGAATCATCTCCGACCACATAAAGTATATATATTCTTGATCAGCATGACGAGCTGAGTCGATTAAGCTTTTCCCTGTCCGTCCGTCTGTCCGTCTGTCTGTTTCTACGCGAACTAGTCCCTCAGTTTTGGAGCTATCGAGCTGAAACTTTGCACAGAGTCTTCTTTTTACTGCACGCTGCTAATATGTCGGAACCGACCGGATCGGATGACTACTTCTTGTAGCTGCCATACAAATGTTCGTTCGGAAAATGGATTTTAGTAAGAAAAACTGTTTTGTTCTCAATATTACTGCTCTCAAACACGCTCATGGGTAATATGTAATGTTTTAAGCTGATCTGCGAAGTTTGGTCGAAGTCGCTAACCGTTGTGACAAGCTATTTCAAGTGTATCAAAACTTCGGTACAGACGAAGTTAGCTTTGCCTTTCTCGTTTTAAATACTAAAACTAGATGGATTTGGCTACTTTTTTTTGCATACTAGTTCTAGGGACGATACAGAATCAGAATAAAATAAGAACAAAATTTTAACATTTATAGAAAGCACCTTTTTTTCAATAAAAGTGTAAAATGTGAATTTTTTTCCCTTGTCAAAACACTTTTTTGACATACTGTATAATACATATGTCGTTTGCATGGAGCGTGCACCAAAACAAAAAAAACACATACATACACACACTCGCAATTGGCTTCAGTACATACATATTCGCCAATCTCTAACTTGGTTGCCCATCTTCCTATTCCTGCAAACATTTAACAAAACAAATCAACGATTTAACAACATTTACACACATTTATAAACGTCGTACAGAAACACTCTCACTCGGCAGCGAAAAAGCTGCACATAATCATTCATCCATTATCACAATCACATACACACCTTTCTCCAAGTCCTATGTGATCTTCGCGAATCTCCAATTTGGTTGCCATTTCCATTGTGGTTAAATTAAAAGAATTAATAAAGTAAACAAACATTTCTTGGGATTGGAGCGTCCTGCCGCCGGAAAATAATCGCAGGTATGTGTACCAATTTCAGTGTAAAACGGTCATAAAATCATGCAGGAATTCACAGGTTCAAAATAAGGCAGTGTGACCGTTTATCAAAAATATTTCCAAAAATCCAAAACTTAAAGCTAAGAAACTAGAAGAATTGTAGTTTTATTTATTTAAATTAATATTTTCGGTTGTTTTTTGGTGGCTCTGTTGCTTTCTCTCTCGCTCTTGTTACTCCTCTGTTGAAATTTTTTTCGCGTTAATCCTCTAGTCGGTAACGGAAATTGGCTACTTGACAAATTATTGTTGTGGAGGCGGTGGGCATAACCAAAAGGTTCTAAAAAGCCAAACAAAGTGAACTTGAATGATTGTGCCAAAGAATAAATGGAATATTACACCTGGCAGCAGAGACTCAGACTTAAGGGGAAGTGCTGTGTTGGAGTGTGTGTGTGCTTAGCCCTGAAACATAAATTAGCCAGGTTTAGGCCTTAATTGGAGAAAAGAACTGGAGAAGTTAACCAACTTTAAATTGATTAATTCAATTGTATTTCAATGCATGCAAATGTGAATTTTGACAAATTTAATGCGCGGTAGAGATGGTAGAGATGCTCCGTAGCCAGGGATGGGTCGTGTAGAACGCCAGTTTGTTAAGTATCGTGCGTGAGCAATAGGTCGGACCTCAAAGAATATTATTTAAATAACTTTTGATTTCTGGTTTAATCATTAAATTGACTATCCGGCATGTTCTCAATTCCAGTGAAAAATTCTGGACACATTAAAAAAGAAAATTCTTTATAAATGAATTGCAGACAATAATGGAAATTAAATTTCACTAACAATTTCTTAATTGATCACAAAATTAGGGAATTCACTTTATTTACATCTTGCAATTACGTAGGTTACGAATAAACTACGTGTTTGCGAGTTCAATTACGTAGGTTTTGAATAAACTACGTGTTTGCGAGTTCAATTACGTAGGTTACGAATAAACTACGTTTGCGTTCATACTACTATTGAAAATCTACGTGTTTTATTTTAAACCAAAAAAAATGTTTAATTTTTACGTACAAAAAAATTTTACCCACATTTAAATTTGAATACCCTAAGTTGGTAATACAATCGCAAAATTTCCCGCTTCCAACCTCATACTTCTCCTCGCTCTAATACCTACTCACAAAAGGTGAGTGTACTGTGTCCGAAAACAAAGCAACTCAGTGCCCCCTCCAGTCGCATTCAAAGTCGAAGTGCTTCTTGTGAAGCTTCAATTAGCGGAAACCAGGATCCAAAACATTATAGATGTCGCTAATTGATTTTATTACAGTCTCAGAAAGGCTGAGCCACTTTGCGGACACATTTTCGACTCCTACGAATAACGTATCTCTTTACACGCTTCAGGTTCGTCGGGATCAGATTAGGAACCTCTGGGACAAGATCTCTTTGTGAAGATGGTAAAAGTGACGACATTGCTGCGCTTCAGTCGAAGTATGACCACTGTTACTTCGTATTCGAGAGAGTTGCGGCACATGTTAATGATCAAATCGAGCAGGCCACTCGATTGCTAGTAAATAGCCAATTGAAAATCCTATTCAACCTTAAAAGCGTGCCGTTTGAAACAGGTCCTGCTCTAAAAAAACTCCATAGCACGATTCAAGGTTGCTTGACGGAACTCAAACACTCCAATGTAAAAACCGACAGCTGGGACTGTCTACTGGTCTTCCTGTGTTCCTACAAACTGCCAATGCTTACACTGTCTTTATGGGAACAGTCTTTGACGAGAAAGACGGAAATCCCTTCATGGGAGCAATTGGATAACTTCCTAAGCGAGCGATGTCGCATCTTAGAGGCCATTGAAATCATAAGGCCATGTGCAAGCTCTCAAGATCAATCCAAATCAAGGAAGATTTCTCCAGCCAATCAAAAGTCAAATAAAAAAATCTGCAAACTGTGTGCTAAGGAGAATCATCCAATACGCTTATGTCCCAGCTTTCTCCAATTGCATGTCAATGAAAGAACGGATTTCATCCGAAAGCAAAAGTTATGCTTTAATTGTTTTGCGAGAGGGCATCAACTGCGAGAGTGTATAAGTATGCACAATTGCAAAACGTGCAAGGGTCGCCACAACACGCTTCTCCATCGTGGTGATACTTCTTTTTAGAGCCCTTTCCAACGTTTATAATCCCCAACCAAAAAAATCAGGAAATTCAATCCTACTGTATCCAGTTGCACGACTAATCCGTTCCGTTTTTTATGCTCCCAGAGAACCCTTGCTAGATCCAAGTTGGCCCTCCAAAAACGCCATAGCAACGAGCCAGAGAATGAACGCAGATGTACTCGAGGTATATAGTCCTTCCACTGCCGAGTCTGCCGAGTCATCCATCCGCTCAAGAAGAGCAAGCGACTCCTCCTCATCAAAGTGGTAATAATTGTCGTGATTATTGCCGCAACCCTCAAGTCTTGCCACTGCCACTGTTGTGATCGATAATGCCCACCAATGTCTGTCATTAACGCATCCATCGCGATGGCATTTCTCCTTGCTCCTGCCGACCACTCCCAATGCCGTCCCACAATGAAGTTGTACAATGCAGTACCTTGGCCAAACAAAAATTATTATCTCACTTATAAGAAAAATATACCTCATCCATACCTGAATACATACACACTAAAATAAATATAGGAACAACGATTCATCAATTCATTTGGCATTCGATGGGTTTGCTCTATTGGCGATTGCAATTTGCGCTATTGCCAAAAAGAACACAAAGAAAAAAAGAAAAACAAACAAATTTATATTCAGTTTCCATTTTGGCCGCTCAACACAACATTATGTCATTGCCTAGGTATAGGACTATTATAAAAATAGCAAAAATAATGTCAGACAAAACGACCCTCCGAAAGGTGAACAAGAACCAACAAATTGCGCCATGGTCTACTTTCGGATGGTGATGCTTGCCTTCTTGCTATGTAAGAACGATGATAGACGTGGGCGTCTGGGTCAAGTTCAGTTTACATTTACAATTCAAAGTTCAATGTTTTGCCAAGATACAAATAAAAACAATCAAATATGTAACACTTTTGGCTTGTTTGTTAACATAAGAATAAATTGACTGTCAGCTGTCCTGAATTTCTAGAGATTCTCGCGGACGCCAACACTGAGTCATTCATCAGATGCAGCATTTCACCACTGAAAGAAATTTTGCGATTTGAATTTGGCACAACGGATGGAAAGTTCTAAGATGTTATCTATAGTATATCTATAGATCTATACACATATATAAAAGTGAAAGTAGGTTTGTTGGTATGTGTTTTGTCTTTATAGGCGTCTAAACCGCTGAACCGATCCTTACGAAATTTTCACAGTATGCTCTTGGCATTCAGGAAAAAGTCTGTGAATGGTCAAAAAAACCACGAAATTCGTAAAATTATAAAAGTTTTGGCTGAAAGAATTCGGATGAAATTTGGCACACATATAGTTGATAACCTGGGGTTAAATATAGGCTTTATAGATTCTGTTTTAATGGTCAAAAAAACCGCGAAAATTGCTAAATTATTATAAGACTATTTATTAAAACGTTTAATGTTTAGATGGCAATGCAGGATTTGATAAATAAAAGGTGGAGATCTAATGGTCAAAAACGCGGTATTTGTAAAATTTTCATAGGACCTAAAATTATTATGAATATTAGATAAATGGTAATTGAAGACGCATATATTAGAAGTGCATACCAAAAACCGCGAAATTTGCTGAATATTTAAGTATTTACTAAAGCGCAGACATTGGCAAATAAGAGGTGTAGATTGAAAAGAACAAATAAATGGCGATATTTTTTATTTAAAAATTCTCATTTGAGTTTTTGAGGATTATCATAAAGATAACCGATATGTAATTAGGAGAAGTAGATCAAATGGTCAAGGGGAAATCGCAAAGTTTGCTAAATTTTAAAAGGACCTAAGAACCGTGAAGATTAGATAGATGGCAATTGAAGACGCGTATATAAGAGGTGTACCCAAGAACCGCGAAATTTGACAAATTTTCATTTGAGTCTTTAAGAAAGCGCAGGCGTCGGCAAATGAAAGGTTTAGATTGAACGGACTCAAATATTATGAAATTTGCCAAGTAATTAAACCTAAAATTATTATATAGTTTTATAGACGGCACTAGTATACGGGTAAATATAGGAGGAGTAGAATAAACGGCCCGACAGTAAATAGGAGTTGTAGATCAAACGGTCAAACAAATCGCAAAATTTCAAAAATTTTCTAGGACCTAAAATTATTAGGTAGACCAAAAATCGCGAAAATTTCAAAGGCGAAAAGAAAGGTCATACTTTCAAGATGTCATACTTATACATGTTCTACCATTACAAATTTTGAGTTACCGCTGTTACTACCTGAAACTGTGTTGGAAAACATTCTTTTGATTTCAAAATTATTACATATCGCCCTTAATTTCCTGCATAATATTACAACCACTTTTTTGATCGCAATTTATTGGAACACATATAAATTAACTGCGTCTTTTTTATAATGAAGCTAAGAGCGATTTAGCTTTCGAAATGTTTCAAACGCGGGGCAGACTGAGCGATAGTACCAAAAGGTTGATTCATACTGAGGTGGAAAGACCACCAAGGACAAACAAGAATTAACAAAATCCCAGTGCGATTTTCTTTCACAAACTCATTTCCACACACAAAAAATTGGAAAGGCTCTAAAAAGGCATCAATTTTTCAACTATTTTTAACAAATCGGTTGCGTGAATAACCGACCGATTCGATTACGGTTACACAATACGGGATTCTTGTACAGTTTAAAATAGCATTAGGCCAATTTCGAAACCGAAATTCATATCGGTTTTTATCCCTGCTTTGAAGGTACAATTGGAAAAAGAAAAGAAAAAAAAAAGAGTTTATAAGTGAGTATCTACAAACCGCTTGAACAATATACATTGATAACCCGGTATAATCAACACAAATTTTCACAAAGTCAATTAAACATACGTCATTTCAACACATTACAAATTAAATACTAACAAATTCATTCTGGGAAAGAAGGGTGACACAAGCGGCTGACAAAAATTTTACGATATTTACAACAAAGTTATTCAAGTTGGGAACAAAAAAATGTTAGCTCTGGTGCTTTCAAATGTGCATACACTTTCGGATGATATTGAAGTCGGGTTTGAAGGCCAATTTCGACACCATTGGCAATACCTATATCGCGTGTTGGATTTTTCTCAGTTGCATTAATATGAGCACTATTCTAGAAGCTTTGAAAAATCAGCAATTAATGCTTAGTGTGGTCTGCAAAAAATCTAAAACGGCAAGAAGTCGGAAATGTAGTTTTTTCGCGAATATCTTGGAAACAGAAACTAAGATATGGCTTTGACATACCAACTCGTAATCAGCATGAGAAGGTACGCAGGAATTAGTTAAAGATGCTCACAAAAGGTAGAAATTTGTAAATCAGTGTTATCATATCAGATTTAATAGTTGACAATTGTCGACGGGTAAATAGATGGTGTAGGCCAATTGGTTAAAAAAAATCGCGAAACTTGCCAAATTTTATCATGAGTTTATATTTGTCATGAAGACGGTTAAACAAAAAGTGAACTCAAAAAATCAGGAAATTTACAAAAATCATTTATGAGTTTGGATTTTCATAAAAGCGGTTAAATAGACGGCTAGAAGGGGTGTAGGTGCAATGGTAAAAATAATCGTAAAATTTGATAAATTTTATTATCAGATTAGATTATCGTGAACTAATAGCACTAGTTTACAAAAATAAATAAAATAAATGACCCATTTCAACTGAAATATTTTTGTAGTGTAGTTTGGAATGGTGATCTCAAAAATCAATTTCAAACAGTTTTTCATGGCTCCGTTTCACTTTCCGGTAGATGCTCTTACATTTTAAGCCATATCTGACTTTATAATTGTCAAATAGAGTCAAGCCAGTTATGAATTGAAAGGTGGTTCAGCTGCCAATAATCGCGTAGAACATTGTTTTAAAATCGGTTAAGTAGTTTTGATTTGACGAACAAATATATTTAAAAAAATTCAACTTTTTGCTCTAAAATGAAAGAAATTTCATTTCTAAACGCCTAGAAGAAATATAAAAAAATTCAAAAAAATTATTTTTATTCTTTCTACTTAAGAATTGCACTTTTACGAGATAATAAGGTATTGGTGAGGAAAATCGTGTAACACGTACCGATGATGGATCAAATTGAGTAGAAGAACTGACAATCAAATTTAAGTATTTTGTGTGTTCACAAAAAATAAACTTGTATTTTTCATCGTCTTTTGGTCACTTTATGAAGTTAGCGAAAAGCCACAACAAAAATAATTATCAAGAACCGAACGAAAGTCGAAGCAAACGGAAATTTATTTTTGAATAATCACGAAAATACCACATTTTTTTGCACTAAATTGCTCACAGCTCCTGTGTTTGTTCGTAGATTTTGATAATCGTTGTCTAGTTTTCTTCGTAGAAGTGCGATTCTTTAGTAGAATAAATAAAAATAATTGTTTCAATATTTTTTTTATATTTTTTTCAGGCGTTCAAAAATGAAATTTCTCGCATTTTCGAGCAAAAATCGATTTTTTAAAAATATTTTTGCTTATTGTATTTTAACTACTAAGCCGATTTAAAAACAATGATTTACGTGATTACTAGCAATTCAATGACGTTTCGATTCATATCTTGCTTGACTCTATCTGACAATTATGAAGTGAGATATGGCTTAAATCGTAAGAGCAACTACCAAAAAAAACGAAAAAAAAGTCATATATCGAAAACGGAGCCATGAAAAAATTTTTGAAATCGATTTTTGAGATCACCATTCCAAAGAACGCTACAAAAAATTTTCAGTAGAAATGGGTCTTTTTGGCTGTAAGCTAGCGTAGTTTAATTAATAGTTGGCAATTGTCGAAAATCACACGATACAAAATTCGCGAAATTTAAAATATTTTCAATTGAGTTTAGATGTCATAAAGACGAAAAATCGACAGGTAAATAGGAGGTGTAAATCAAACGGTACAAACAGTCGTGAAATTTAAAAAATTGTATAAGTAGTTCTGATTGATGAATACGGGTAAATAGACGGATGGTAAATATCGAAAGTTTCCAAATATAGCGAATAAATTGATGGTGAAGATCGAAAGGACCACAAAATAGCGAAATTTCGAAAAATTAAAATTCAGTTTAGATTACACAACGCAACACGAAAAAATGTTCACAATCGCCATCGACATTTTCATAGTATTCAGGTTGCCTGGATTTCAAATCTGTTATCAGTTTTTCCACTCTCAGTTTTCAAGATAGAGCGTAAAATAAGAATTTAGTACAGGGTGATTTAAATTTAATTTCATGTCATTTATTTATGAAAACAGACTTGGCAAAAATTTTTTGGTCGAATTTTAGTACTGTCGTTGTTATCAACCAACATTCAGTTTCACGAACTCGCTTTACGAATTGATCCCACAAATTAGTTTTTCGCCACTTTAATTATGTTTTTAGTATTTCCCAACTTTCTTCAAGCGAATAGCGACCCATTTCGTAAATGTCAAAGTTTTTACTAAATATTAGGCGCTTTCTGAATGTCATTTGACGTTTTTAAATTCCAATTATGGTTCAAATTCTGTAAAATTGTATATCTGTCGACATTTTAAATTACTGGCCAATATACACTCAAAGTTAAAATCTAAATTTTTCCAGATAAAATGTTCACCTTAAAAATTTATAAAAATGTAGTCTTCAATTAAAGTATTCATGGTTTGCTTTAATTGAAGCCCATCATATTTTTCAATAGCTCAAATTTTTACAGTATAAACAATTTTGTTACACAAAGATTAATGGATTTGATAGATGGAAATTGTAATGCTAGCTTCACTTCTTCGTTTTGTGTTTATAATTACCCCCCTACATAAATTAAATATTGAAACATTGTTGAAGTTGCTTGTGTAAAATTTCGATATAACCTCGTTACCCTTGCCCTCGAAGTATAATTTTCAAAATAGCAACATTAGAGATGGAATTTTTGGGAGTTCCCAGGGGCTTGGTCTTAGCACAAAGATAATATTTTTATGAAATCTCAGAGCTTAAATTGCTCGCCACTCACCTTGTAGCTGCAATATCGTCATTTGATATTCTGCTAGCTTCTCATCGATGTAGTCCTGCGATTGATTCGCAATAATTTCGGCAGTCGATGGACCAAATTCCTCTTCATCATCATAAATCACATAGGATTTAGGTTGCGGAGGTTCCAACGGTACGCCTACGAAATCGACGTGATCCTGTCCGTGTTGTCTCGGTTGCGGTGGGATAGCTGGTGGTGCTTGATGCATATATTGTGGCGGCGGAGCCGGCTGTGGATATTGATGGGATTGTTGCGAGAGCGGTGTCTGTCGATTGCTGTACATAAAGTCCGAGCTTGGTGTTTGGCAGACAATGGGCGATGGTGTGGGTGATAGCTGAAAGGAGCTGGTGGGTGCTCCATAAGAGTTCTGATGCTGCAAGGGCGCTGGTCGATAGGGCCGTGGAGCTGGAGATACGCCACCATAGTAGGTTCCGGGTTGATACGGTGCCGGGGATTGATTGCCACCCGGCCATTGTGGACGCGGATGTGGCATTTGATTGCTGCCACGTTGACCACGCATTTGGTGCTGAGCCAGCGGTGCCGGTGACATGGCATGCCGTGGTCCAGAGATAATGGGCGGTGGACTTGGAGCCGTTGTCCATGGCGAAGGTGGACGATACAAAAAGGAAGAGGGCGATGGTGAGGCGGGATTATGCGCACGTGGATTCCAGCCACGCGGCCCCTGGCCATACGGCGGCTGCCCGGACATTATTTAAACACACACACGCAGCTTGTTTTTAGACGGAGATTCTTGATTTTCTTTTTGGATGGGTTGGGTTCAATAAAAGACTTTGGCACAAGGTATGCAATTTTTCTATTTTTTGTTGAATTAATTTAACATATTACACTGTGGAAAATCATGGGATATTAATTTGGTAAGAAAGATGTTTATATGTTAAAACATTGGAAGAGTAGCGAAATTTTCAAAATAATTACAGTGATCCTTAAACATTCCGCTCGTTTGTACTGTGCATTGAAAAACTTTTCACAGCAATTAATCATCATTTGCTCATTAGCCAAAACAATCACCTGAACGTCCAACCCAATTATGTCAATTGAGGGGAAAACCGAAATAAATCATGACCTATTCAAAACCATAATACAGTTTCACCAGCCACAGCCACTTTACGCACGAATTCAAATCTATTTTCAAGCGGAAGTGGCATAAACATTCATTTCGCTGTCTTTATTTTTCCGTTCCTTCTTTAAATATGGCGCTGACGCCATCGACAATAATGCTTGGCTGCTTTCAAGTTCCAAAATGTTTGCAAGCGTTGAAAACATTTATTTGCTTTAAGTGTCTCATATATTTGAAGAAATATATTTTTTAGTGGCAGATAATTTACAATGCAAAAAATGGAGAGAGAGAGCGCAGGATAGCTCGCGATTAGCTGCTGTCAAATTTTTGAAGGTCTCCGTAGGAGATGAGATATGATATACGATTTGTTGGGGATTTATACTAGACGGACATTATGCAAAAAAAAGTAGGAGGGAAAGCAAAGACCTTCATTTTCTTTTTGACATTGTAGGAAAAACATTAAAAGTGTGCGCACTTTAAGCGAATATACTTAAAAACAAAACATGTTTCTTAGTTTTCTACTAATACCAATACACTGCACGAAATGTGGTGATAAGTGTAAAATTTTTAATAGTTTTTTACATTTTGAATGAGTAAAATGTTTTTATTGACAAGGTGAGAACAGAGCTGATAATTTTTTTAGGTAATTACAAATTCTATTTAATAAGTTGAAAGCGAATCTTTTTTGTGATTTGAATGAGTAAAATTTTTTTAGTTGACGTGAAAGGTTGCCACAAGAAAGAGTGAAAACTATTTTATAAGCTTTTCATAAGCATAATATCATAATATATTTTGACTGAATATGTTGTTCCATTATGTACGCAATTTGACACAGTTGAATTACATTTATTTTGTATTTGTTAATGGTGAATTAGGGTCAATTGGAAAGGATGAAATTGTAGAAGAAATTTGTGATATAAATGATTAACTGTGCCGATTTGAAATACCAAAATCTTTGACTAACATACATTAAATGTATAATTATTTAATTACTAAAACTTTAAATGAAGACATTTGCAACGTTCTCCATGCTGATATTACAGAGTTTGTTTAAACAAACATCAACGAAATTTTATTTAAAAAGAACGGTCAGACTTGCAAGCAAAACAAAGCCTCAAAGCAAATTTCGTTAAATCTTTTAGTATAACTTCTACTACAGAGGGAAAAAACGTAGTACATTGCACTCAAAATGAGTACAAACGTTACCAAAAACTCATTCTCATTTCTAGTACAATGTTCTCACTGCTGGATATGCGCTCTGCTGCTTCTCCCTCCACCCATATATTCCATAGGAATCAGAAACATCGCTTTAACGTCGCACTCCAACTGACTCGTTTCATGCAAGTTTTTCGAAAAAAACACAGAAAAATATGTTCGGGCTTGACTGCGAATTGAACCCGGTACCTTATGCGCTTATCGTGTGGAATGATGCGCCAGCACTTTCAGCCGTTGTACAGTTTTGCAGATTCATGTCTAGAGGGCTACTTATGCTTTGTTGAGCTGAGAAGAGAGAGATAAAAAAGAGAGACAACTCGCTCCCACTCGCTCTCTTTATTTTATATCTTACCGGTTTTGTTGTTGAATAATGAGAACAACTATACTCATTCCAGGTACATTTGTTCTCAAGAATTTTGAGACCAACTTGTTCTTATATAAAGTTGAGGGCAACCTATTTTCTGAACACATTTTTTGAAATTGGGATGAAATCTACATCCAATCTAAATCACTTTAAAGAATACCACTTTTGTTTGAAGACCGGTTTTGCCCGTTTGTTAAATGATCGTATTTTGGGAGCTGCACCAAAAGTACACTTCTTTGAAAAACAAAATTTCAATATTAAAAGTTGCTATAATTTAGCAGTTTAGACTATGGGCGCCGAACTTGTTCAGCAATTCACATTTATATGACACGAATGCTTTCTGAAATTGAGCCTCACTGAGTGTCAAAGAATCATTCGCATGAAGCGCATCAAAACAAGCACTTCAGCACAAGCAAATCATTTACACATATTATTTCTGTTTCGTGAGAAATTCAACTTGTAAATTTAAATAATACTGTCTTTACAGTTTGTCACTTCTTTTACGTCGCAAGGTATATAATTACACATTTTCCGTCCTTTGTGTTTGGGGAACCTTTTCCTAAAGCAGCGATGGAAAACCTTTATTGCGCCTATAGGCCTAGAACAATATAAAAGCACCTAAAGCAGAGTTCCCCAGCCATAGCCCCTGGAGGGACGAACATATACGCTAATTCATACCGAATGCGACACAGTCATATTTTCGCAATCTCTTTTTGGACCCTGATCTATGCAAACTCGAGTCGAACTCAGGATTGTGTGAATCGGTGAACTCTGAATTGTAACCCTGCAGAGAAATTGTCAAATAGTAACAAAAAAATACTATCCTACACCTAGTTGCAGTTCAAGTAGAATTTAACTGGTAGCAAAATAGCCAGATTCGATTGAGTTGGGCCACAACAAGTATTAGCTTTTGAAGAAATGTTCTTTTAAAGTACTAATTTGAGCTTGGTGTATTCCAGTTGAAATTGAACTGGCTGCAAACGAATTGGTGATTATTGAGTTGACCGACAGATTTCTCTGTACTGTTATACTGAGCTGCGACAGAAACAGGCTGTTGTAAAGACAATATTCTCCCATCTATGCCGACTGGCATTAACTTCGGGATTTATTCATAAGAAATTATAACATTCAATAACAACGGAAATTTAATATTTAGGGCTTCGACATACACAAACCATGGGTAGTCAGTTTTCTACTCAAGGGGCCTAAACTACCCCGTAAACTAAACCTTCTGTACTCGAATCCTCTTTCCCTTTCCTTTTGCTGACACTCGGTTTTTCAATAACATATCGACAGTAAATCTGAAATTTTAGCGGAAAACCCTAAATAATTCGATAGTGACTTTCACATTCGTAGCAGAAAATTTTCATTATTAACTAAATTAATTAATCAACTAATATAAATTTATTAAAATAACAAATAAACAATCAAAAAAAAAGTATAAACTTAATCTTTCAGAAAAAATGTATAAAATTTTAAGATTCGTTTGAATTAAGGGTGCTGTATACCTTCGGGTGACATTTTTTAAAGGTTTACAAAAAAATTTAATTACACAAAGGTTATAAGCGATATTAACAAGCATTCGATAGGTAATCGGTTAAATTAAATTTAGAAATTTTTGTTGTTCTTGTTGTTCCTGCGGTTGTTTTGTATTCTTGTTCAAAGTTGGCCAAAAATTTAAAACATATGCCCATGGTTGCAAAAAATTTTTGAGAACGGATTATCTGAATGTGAAAACAAAGACGTGGTTTTGTTCGGAACTGATGTAATTCTGTAATAAACAACGGAGCTATGGAGTTTCAAACTCAACATTTCGAAAATCTACTTTTTTGCCAATATAGATTATCGAAATCGGTCAAATAGTTCTCCAGAAATTTGTGTCAAGAAATGGTAAAAACAAAATCGTCGAAATTTTCTAAGAAAAATTTTGTTTCAAATTGTTTTTGGAAAATTGAAATGATTTGTAACTCCTTTTGACGTTTTTTAACTAAAAAAAAAAAAAGAAAAAGCATGTTTTTTTTGTTTGTTTATTTTTGTAAAAATATTGTCAGATCTGCTTGAAAATTTTAGAGGATGTTTATAAGACCCTAACATAACGTTTAAGCAAAAAAAAAAAAATGTTCTAAAGGTATACAGTATCCTTAAAGCGAAATTTGACATCTAAGCTTAAGCTTAAGCCCAATTGATTAACAACTCATGTTCGAAGTTGTAGGATCAAAAACTTGAATAACTTTTTCTGCAACAGTAGTTTTGTGCCTTTTGAAAGCGTACCAGCGGATTTTGAATTCTTTGGCAGCGGTTGGCACTTAGTGGTTCTATGCAAACTTTCAGACCCTTACACTCAAAACTAAAGCAAATTGATTTGCGTAAAGTTACTTATTTTTGGATTGCAAAAGCTTTCTATTAAGCGTTATAAACATTTGTAAAAAGTATTATTTGCATTGTTACTTTCCATTAGATAATGTTGCCCACCCTTGTTCTAAAGTTGATTTTATTTTCACTAACAAGGAATTTTCGATTCATTACTTCTCTTTACAAATTATTAGTTTCAACTCTTTATCAAATACATTCTCCTACAATTCCAATGTTTCACATAGTCAATGTTAACTGTACGAAATTTCACTATATAAGATTTTATTTTGGCACCAATTTCCACAATATTTTTCAATTTGTCATCAGTTTTGGCATTTTATTAGATTTTCCAGTTCGACACAAGGAATTTGCACAGTGTAGGCGTTGTGTTTTAGATCAGATCACAGAGTTTCGTCCCACCCCACACTAAATAGCGCACGTCCCGCGCGCACAGCGGTAGCATCGGCATCATCATCATCATGCAGACTTTTCACTTTTGTGGCGGCGGATGGCAGTGGTGAGTGCGCCGGGGCTTTCTCGAATTATTCAAAAATAGAAATGAACTCAGTTCGTTAAACTTTTGCTCGAAGGAAAGATGATGCAGCATGCTTCACTTTGTACCCCATCCTCCGAAATTTTCCAAAATATTAATTGTTGGAAGTTTCAGAACCAAATTGGATGGCACACGATTTGTCAAATGGAAAACGTGGTTTTCCACGTTTTTTGAGCACACGACGACGATTACATAATCCGTGAAAATTTTTGGCACAAAGTTGAAATCTTATTTTATTTTTCAAATTGAGAACCAACCATATTTTATTAAGATAATTTTGAATTGATTTGAAATTAGAATTCTATAACTGAACAATTCCAATTTCAATTTATATATATAACTTGATATATATGTGTATATATATATATGTATAGATAGCTATGGCAGAAGACTGTGAAAAACTTTGTAGAGGAAAAACCGAGAACAACACTCGACGAGCACGAAACACTAACTGAATGGCCAGGAGACAGAAAATTTTCATTGCGTCTGCGGCTGATCTTGGGGGAAATTAGTTGGGTGCGCACGACGCACTCAACGTACTTTTCCCCCAACATCTTTACTCACGTTCTCCGACTGTTGCCGGTAAAAGACTTTTCTTTGTGGGGCGCATGCTCAAGGGGAAGAATTTCGCTCTTCTTGCTGTTTTGTTTACATTCTTCACATTCTAAATAAAATGTAGCGGCAAAACAAAATGTGCAAAAACTAGCAATTGAAACAAACCGATGAGAGAAACTAGAATAAGCAATACGAAAAACATCATCGACCGCGTGCGATTGGGAAAACAATTCTCTTTGGTGTTTTCTGGTGAGGTCTTAAGTTAATAGAGAGGGAAAACAAACAGCGAAACAAATTTTGAAGTGTTAGTCGTTAAGTTAAGCCTAATGCGGCGTTAAATAGATTATCCAAATTGTAAAGACCTTACCACTTAACTATACCAGAACATATACTATCTAGCTTATCTCGCTCCAAGTTCTGTCCCTTGAAGACGACTAGATTACGTCCCCAAGTAAGTACAAGGTCTTAACCTTGTCTGCATTTTGTTTAGGCAATTTTAAAATTTGAAAAATTTGTGAGAAATTTGAAAATAACCGGACTTAAGGAAACTGACAATCCTAATACTGGTCGAATATAGATAAGATATTTTCAAGCTAAAAAAAATAAACCTTCCAATTCTCTGAACCCCCGAAAATCAGGAGCTTTGCTATTTTAGAACATCTTATCTTGGAATCTTATAATATGCCAGTGATTAATTCAGGGGCGCCCATGCTCATTCCGCAAGCCATGCATTTGTTCTGGTATGACGAAAAGGAATAGCGGGCGCGTATACGGATGTCGTGAGCCATTCGTTTGCGTGCTCTCTTCTCTTTCTAGCTACAGTTTTGTTGTTGGCGAGTGCAGACCTGCAACAACAACATTTTATATGTCTCTCGCAAACTCGAACGCAACAACAAAGTTGGTTAGCGTAGTCGGGACTCACCTGTCTCGCAGTGGCCCGAGCGCTTTTCGCTATTTACGGCGGCACACACACACTCAGAAATTTATAGCAGTTGTTCTTGCTTTAAATATATTTTGTGCATTAGTATTTCATTCCACGCGGCCGTAAGCTCAGTGTGGGCTGGGTGCCCATCATCATTTGTCTATTGAACAGCACAATAAAGAAGACTTCAAGTGATCTTGTTTTTGGTATTCTTTCTACTCCCTGTTAGTTTTCTTCTTCTTTTGAAATAGTGCCCTTGCTGATTTCTTTTAAGCTCTTAAACTTAGCATCATGTTTCACATTAAAGCCTCCTGAGTGTAAGCGACACTTACTACGTTTATGCTATGCTCATTTTACAAAATCATTTCACCAAATGGGTCCGAAAGTGCTTGCATAAATACTATTTCATGAATTCAACTGACACACGAAAGTTGACTATGAATTCGCTGTCAATTCATGAAATGTCAAGGCGCAGACAGCTTAGCGCTGCGTTGGTGTTGCCAGATCTTTTGTTTTCTCATATGTGCGCTGCTCATTTTGTGAATTTACAAAAGCTGCATAAATAGGAACCAATTTGATTTTGCATTTTGAAGAAATCGTGAATTTCATAGCATAAACTTAGTAACTCACACCTTTTATTTTCTGTAACTTGGTAACACTGTTAGTGACAGCTGTGCTTGCTTATTCACCTGACTTTGCTCCGTGCGACTTCTGGCTGTTCAGCAAACTCAAGAGACCGCTGCGGGGACACCGTTTAGACTCGATTGAGATGATAAAAGCAAAATCGCAGAAGGCTCTTCATGTGAAGTATCCTGGCGAACTAAGTTTGTATCTCATCTGAGTATACATAGTTCTTCAGCTGTAAAACATATTTAATTTCGGTACAGAAGATTTTAGTAGGAATACGATTTGATATTGTGTAGCTCAGCGGTGAGTGTGCTGGCCTGCTGTGCGGGAGGTATTGGGTTCATAATAGTAAAAAGGTTTTTCTATCTTTAGAAAATAGCTTTAACAGATCCGGTCACCATCACCAGCTATTGGCGCCAGCTGCGAAGTTACAAGCCATTAAAAAGCTTCTCGAAACTTTGCCGTTCGGACGGTAAAAATTACATATTATTTTTTTGTTTATACGGCGTTTTTCCAGTTATAGAGCTTTGATTATCAGGAACGGAAATTTTATTTTTGTCTATTTGTAGTTAGACAGAGCGTATTTTTGTCAGTATTTAACGAAAGGTTTTCCGAAACAATTTTTTATATGGAGTTATTTCCACAGTGGGCGAAAGTGACCAATTTAGTAAATGAGATCGGAATCAAAAATATTTTTTCATTTAATCACAATATTGCACAATGTTTTCTTTTTCTAAGATGAAGTTTAAGACTTTTAAAATATCACTTTTTACATTACGAGCCGGAAAACCTCAACATCAGGAACTGTTATGAAGTAAGCAAAGGTATGAACCGAAATTATTAAATTACAATAATGGAAAGAATCGGATATAGTTGGAATGAAAAGAGCAAAAAGATAAAAAAAAGTTTTTTAGAAATGAGTTCGAAATTTTTATAAAGTCTAAATAAAAATATCAAAATAAAAATATATTAAACATTTTTTTCTTATAGAATCGCAAATAATTACAAGAAAATAAGATTTGTTTTTAAAGAAAATATAAAATTCTGCCTTTTGGCCAAAACTTGAAACTCTTAACAGATCCATAACGTCTGGATAATAAAGGAACGGTATTTAAAAATAGTTTGCCAAAGCTCAAAAACTCTTCGTTATGGTGTAGCCTCACAATTAAAGCTTAAATGGCATTGCGCCTAAAAAAATAAATATCATGTAACACCCTAATTTGTTCACATTAACACAACACGTCAACTTATAATTCCAAAAAAATAGTTCTAACGCGAATGCTCTACGAATCTCGGAAGTTCTATCCAGAGCGAAAGGATCAAAGTCATTAGTAAGGTAGAAACTTTCCGACACATATGTTTTCTTGTATTGAGGAGACACAAGAGACACGATATAGTTTGTCTGAATACTAAGGTTTTTTTTTTCAAATACACCACAAAATCACATTTTCAAACATCTGAAAACGAGCTGAATTGGGTAACATATAGCCATGTTCTAAAATCCACAAACTTTTCAAAAGTGATTTCCCATCAATTCTGAAACATTTTCATTTTCGTGTTCTGAGTTTCACGTGATATTGCAAAGAAATCGAAGGTGTTTATAAAATTGGATACTAAAAGTCTGTAGGTGAAATGCCCAAGAAATTCCAAATTGACCAAAGAATGGTGATTTTTTTTTTTAGTTTGTGATTTTAAATGGGAACAAATTTTAATTTACTTCTCATCTCACCAGCCAAAGGGCAAAACGTTGAATCCGCAAAACTTTTTCGTTTTAGTTTTACCAGAACACGAATCAATTCAATTTTCTATAAATTTATGTCGATGTGGAACTGGTGCCAAAAACTTTGCTAGCGTAAAAAGTTCGTGGGGCTCAATTTCCGCCGTAACGGTTCCTGGAAAACAAAAATCGCACATCAATCTGCAAGTAAAAGGAAGTATGTATTAGTTGAAGGATTGACCTCGATTACCTTAGAGCCTATTTGGCTGTTGTGTGTCAAATAAAATTAAGCCAAGCTCACACAGCCAAATGATTTCAAACATTTTTAGAAAATTTAGATGAAAATTTGGTTAAATAGGTCAAATTAGAGGACTTCTCGGTTAAATTTGATCAAATTATTAGTGAATTGAACTTTAGTTAATGATTAAAGTCCTGCAAAATCTGCAATCATAGCTATTTATTCAAATTGGTTGGTTACCATTTTGCTTTCGCTTTAGTGTCACCGTTCTCTTTGAAGAAAATTGTGCCGCGCGCTTGTTATTTGCTCAAATTTTGCTGTGATTTAAATATAAAGAACGTTGTAAGTGGTTTTGCCTTTCATATTTTAGCAATTGAATGGTAATGAATTATTGCATCTTAGACTGCATACGAGACTATTGACAAAAAGGCCCGCGGCCCAAAGTGGACGGAGTCATAAGTGCTCGAATTTTTTGAGCTTGTGCTTGAAGTAGTCAAAGACGGTCGGGATTACATATCAGCACAGTTCTCCTTGAAGTTACAAATTCTTACTCAATTTTTTCCTGCCTTTGGATCTGCCAAATTGTAAAAATCACTTCCAGTGACCAAAAACGCATTCATAATTAATTGAATTCACCTTAGTAAAGTTGCAAACTTCTTAAAATTACAAATTCTGCCCTCATACTTTTATTAAAGATTACATTAGAAGATTAATTTGATTTATTTTGAATTTCATTTAAAATAAAAATAAAAAATATTTATTTAAATAATCAGTTCAAAACTTGGCGCCGATAATGATTACGACTTAACAAAATCTATCGGCTATCGGGCTAAATGCATCGATGTTGCCACTTGTATTTTTAAGCACTTGCCAACCCTGTCTGTCATACACTGCTTTACAGCCCGCCACTGCTTTGCACTGCTTTAATTTTTTCGATTACCGACTAGATTTATATCGATTTAGCGCCCAACAGCTCACTGTTAATTTTAAGCACTTGACAACCCTGTCTGTCAAGCAGCTGTTCTGTTGTTAAAATATCCAAAAAAGTTGTATAAAAATGGCCAGCCAACAATTAGTAAACAATTTAACAAAAATTGGACGCTGTGGCCAGAACTGGTTAAGACCTCTAGCCAATGTGCGCAACTCCAGCACGCGCAGCGACATTGACAAAGTCACACACACTGGCCAGGTGCGGTAGAGTCTTAAAACAAAACTCAATTGGTCCTCCGATTACGCAAACATTTGTTTTTCTATTCGAAATAAATTTCTTGGTTTGCAGGTCTTTGACAAGGATGACTACCGCAATGTGCGTTTCACCAATGCCAAACGTTATGTGAACGAAAATTGGGGCATCAAAATGATTGACGAAATGCCTCCCATTGAAAGCACGGAGCGAGTGGTCCACTGTGATGGAGGCAACGGGCCCCTGGGTCATCCCAAAGTGTATATCAATTTGGTAAGCGAGCGTTGGAGAGTATGCATCGAATTCAATTAACAGTATCTCTTTTTTTATAGGATAAACCCGGCAATCACATCTGCGGTTATTGTGGCCTGCGTTTTGTCAAAAAGGAAGGACACCATCATTAGCATTGCACAGAAAAACTGTCACTGTTGTTGGTTATAGTCTAAATTGTCAGCTTAATAAAAATTATAACTGGAAAGGCAATTTTATACTAATGGAATTTGCCGAATAATTGAATTAGATGGTGATCCAGAGTTGAAGGAGTAATTTTGCAATAAACCGGAATAGTTTTTTTTTCGAATTTAAATGAACCACGGGGTAATTAGATCGTCGTTCTGAATTCCTTTTTAATGGTGGACGCTCCCACCAAATGTTTTATTTAAATATGGCCAATTTCGACTTTAATTTAATAATCGCGAGTTACTCGAGGATCCCCGACATTTATACAAATATTTAAAATTTCTTATTTATTTTAATTCCAGGAAAGACTGCTGAATCACTAACTTTTTGCATTTCAATGCAATTTTTAATGTGTGAAATAAAAAGAAAACGGAAACGCATTATTTTTCGCTTAAAAAAATCATCTCCGGAACCAAGGAAATGCTTGATAAATATTTTAATAGTTGATGAGAGATTTACTGAAGTTCAGTGAGATTTAATGAGCACAAGGAGAGTTTCGTCCAAAACCGCAAATTGTAGACATTAAGACTGAAAAATTTCACGCCCACTGCCTCCAATCGCACCTATCTCCGACAGCTAAAGCCCTCAGCTGACGGCAGAACAGTCACTTCTTACAATAGGAGATCTGTTCCTATCATTATTTTTCCTTCCCAATGAATTTTAAAGTCCTCCAAAATATTCGAGAATATTTCCTGATGAAATGCTGTCAGTTACCAAGCTTTTCAGATCCACCGGCCTGTTATTTAACCTTAAGAGTTCCTTTACCTGCAGACCAATATCTGCTACCTCGGTCCTTCCGCCTAGGGTGAGTTGGCTACATTGAGGATCGTGGAATCTGGTATATCGAGCTGTTTCTGGTTGACTTTGATCCTTGGGCCAGCCGAGTAAACATAGCCGTTAATTATTCGCTTTCAAATTCGACATATTTTTTTTTTATCCCTCGGATCTTCGGACCTTGACTTGCACCTTCGCTTGACCTGTAAAGCCTATGCCATTATAAACCTATTAAGAAGCTAGAGTCTGTTCTAAGTCTAGTTTTTCGAGGCTCGACGATGCTTCCTATTATGTGAGTGATACAACAAAAAAGTGATTGGCGTCCAAATCAACAGGCTCCCCGTTATAATGACAGCCTGTTGACTTACTTATACAGGGTTGCGTCTATCTGGCTACAAACAGCCAACGCCAAAGACCAGAGGAGAGAAGCCGTCTTAAACAACTACATTCACTTCCCTCCGACCTTTGGTCCGTCTCTGTGCTACATGTGAAGCTGATATCCGTTTTGAAGAAGAAGAAATTACGTGGAACGTTTTAAAGAACTCCTACAAAAAGCAACTGTTCAGCATAGACTAGTTTATTTCAATATTCCATAGAGTCCTTTACCATCTGGAACAAGAGCTGAATTAAGATCCAATATAAGTAAAGGTCTATACAGCATTAGCAGAAAACACGGTAGAAGCAAGGTGTGGGACGTGTTTGGTTGGCTTAAGTGGCTTTAAATATTATGGGTCTACGTCGAATTAAGTTGGAAATAAATGCAATGGGATCTTCAAAACTAAATTGATTGGTAACGGGCATGAACCTTCTATACACGTAGATGCGCAAACGAAATCATCGGTCACAACGGTCAACTGTGACGGAGTGGGTCCTTCAAAATTATCGGCCATTCATGTGTCATAAGCGATTCTGGTATTAAAGACCTCATAGCGCTTGCCCTTGAATTAGAAAATCGTCTTGGACCTAATGTTAACGTCGACCAACTGCTTCCGCATCCAACAACGGTATCACGAAATGTTACGGACCTCTATAAAAATGAACTCTGGGAAAATATCCTTAATAAAAGGTAATGGATATGCAATCAAAAAATATGCGTAACTTTGCATTATACATATATGTGAAGGTACAGTGAAGAAGCGACTGTTAAAGGCTTTCGTCTTGCAGTTACCTAAGGAAAATTGCTATATTTTTTTTCATTTATTGCATTTGTTTGTTTTAATAAGTGCATGCTTCTAATATCTAGTACATAGTTTTTAAGAGTTCAAGCCTATGGACTTATTCTGCTTTGTTATAATGTAGACTATATTATTGTTTTATAAATTTCATTAACTATTATTTGATTTAACAGGGAAAACTTTACAAAAAAAAACCTCACATTTTTTCAAAAACTTAATACTACTTAAATCTATATTTACATAATTATTTGGTTTATGTGATTATAGGTTGAATATCTACATCTATCATTGAAGTTAACTGTCAGTCGGCTTAGTCTGTCTGCTATCATTTCTACATTGGCTTTGTGGTGCAAATCGGAGGTCGGATGATGCCGAGGGAGCTTGAAAATCATTTTTAATAGCTTGTTTTGGGCTGTTTGCAATCTCTTAATATGACATTTGGCGACATCAGACCACACTGGGGCTCCATAGAAAATTATTGCCTGAAATATAGATCTGAATAAGTATAACTTATTTTCAGTTGATAGCCGTGAGTTTCTATTCATTAAGGGATACAGAGTTCTGATAAGAGAATTGATTTTATCAATGGTATACCCTACATGGTCCTTGAAGTTAATTTTTGGGTCTAGGATGACACCAAGGTAGCGAACCTTTTTATCCCAGGGGATGTCAGTACCATCTAGGTCTAAGTAGCTGTTTGGTAGATATGTACGCAATCGTTTTCTTGAGAAGTATATAGCTTGAGTTTTATCGGTGTTAACCAGAATTTTCCATCTTGCGAAAAAGGTTTGGAGGTTGCTATATGTGTAAAAAGTATTTTTGTGATTTCTTAAATAGTAATTAATATTTGTTTGTTTTGATTATGCAGTTCTTGTCTCTTATGTCTCCGCAAATGCACGTCTTTTTTGAACCCTATTTGTGGTACCGCAAACTTAGATAAGAGATCTAAGTCGCTCTCTGCATAGAAAACTGATATAAATGCAAAGTGCTTTACTGAAAAAGCGACAAAAATAATAATTACGTAAGCACTTATTCAAAAGGCAATAAAAAAAATTTTGATGTTTACTTGAAATATGCCTAGTGGTACTGAATTGTCTGAAGAAGAACAGGGAAGGATTGAGGGAATGAACATAGCTAGGTTGGAAACTGGTCAAATTGCTTTCTTAATGAATCGACACCGAAATACCGTATCCAGATTCCTAAAAGATCCAGAAGATTACCGTGTAAATCACTGCCACGGTCCCTTACCAACCATAAGCAATCGGACAAAACGGCAGTTAACGACTCAAGACATGATGAGCTGTATAAAAATCAAAGCGGAACTCGGATTAACAGTCACCAGACGACGCGTGTTTATGAAAGACACTACTTTTAGGACGTTGAATTTGAAAATATTATTTTTAGTGATGTTAAAAAATTAAATTTAGACGGTCCAGACGGGCATAGAGTTGGTGGACAGTGAGCTTATTCAGTTTGCTGAGGACTTTCATGGTGATGAATGAACCTTTCAGCAGGATAATGCGCCGATTCATGTTTCCCGGAGTACAATTCGTTTCTTTGAGAAGTATATATTGTGATACAGATGATGAAGTGGCCGGCAATGAGTTCGGACTTAAATCCTATTGAGGATTTATAAGACATCCTTACAAAGCAGTACGACAACTTAAAGGACTTAAAAAAGCCATCGTCGCAGAATGGGCCAAGATTGTGATATCAACGCTTCAAAACTTGGTAGGATCCATGTCCCGCAGGCTGCAAAATCTTCAAAATCGTAGTGGCGACTCCATTTGTTATTAAGAGTTTTCATAATCCTGAATTCAAGTAACTTATTAAATAATTTTGGATTAAATAGCAAATTGCACATATGTATATCCATTTTCTATATGAAAAATATACAATTTTATTTCGGTTTAAAATAGAATTAAAATAGAATCTAGCAACGTCATTTTTGTTATTACTAATTACCAACTAACAATAAAAAAATACAACAAAAGTGAAGAAAACAAATGTTTAAAAAATGCCATCTAAAGTATTGCACATATGTATATCTATTTTCCTTAGGTATGTGATGCGATAATAGTTAAAGAACGTGGATCAAACATAATATTCGAAAGAATAACAGCTGTAACGGAAAAATAAATAAGAATCGCAATATTAATATTTTCATCCTCCTTGGTATTTTTACAGGATTTACTGATTAGTCAGCCACGGAAGTGGTTTAAAGCTTCTTTATGATTTTGACTATATTCTTTACCATTGGTCATCCATGGTATTCATCGCGGTTCAGTATTGTCATAATCATGAATATATACTGCTGTGAAAAAAATAATACACTCCTGCCCAAAATTATACGACACCATGAAAATTTAAGTTTCGACCCTAAAGCATAATACAACGAAATCAAGTATGCAGAATGAAAGCTTAATGAATTCTGCTTAAAATCTAATATTCTTATCTTTGCTTGCATCTCGCGTTTTCAAGTAGCGGTTAAAAACCCAAAAAAGTTAGATTTTTGTCATGTCTGCAAGTGTATCAAAATTATACGAAACTTGTGGATTTGGATAATTATTTATTCTTATAATGGTACATAAGCAATAGTTAATAATTAATAGAGCCACCTTGAGCCTTTGCCACCTCGAAAAGTCTCTTAGGCACTGAACTCACTAAATTTATAAGTAAATTTTGGTCCAAAAGAGACCATTGACACAAAATTTCGCTTTTGAGGCTTTCGACTTTCTCAAATTTGTTGTTATTGGCGTAAACTCGACTGGCTAAGATGCCCCAAATGTTCTCAATTGGGCTTAGGTCAGGGGAGCACGCTGGCCAATCCAAAATATTTATATGGTGATCATTTAAGAAGCGCTGGGACTCTCTGCTCTTGTGAATAGTTGCATTATCTTCCTTAAAACCAAGATCTCTTTCCATATTTTCTTCCAAAAATGGCAGAAGACGATCCTCCAATACTTTTTTGTATTCTACACAGCTCATCCTGGAGCTTGTGAAGCACAGATCAAGCGTTCCAGACGCATGAAAGGCTCCCCAGACCATTGTAGATCCGCCTCCGAAATTGCGTTTGGAAAACATAAGTGGATCCTTACGCAAAGCTCTCCAATAGTGCCGAAACCCATCTGGGCCTTCAAGATTAAATTTTTGTTCATCAGAAAAAATTTTCTAAATGAAAATATTGAACAAAGCTGTATGAACAAAATAAAGTTAAAATTTCATACCGAGGACCAGTTTCTCTCCAAGTTTTTTTCCACAAATTGAAGTCGTGCTGTTTTGCGGTGCGGCTTCAGGATCGGAGCCTTCTTTAAGATTCCTCTGACAATGCACTACGATGATTGCAGCGTCCGCCAAACAGTCATCTGTGACACTGGCTTACTGCAACATGCGGCAAGTGTGGAGCACGAAGAAAACGAATTGCTAGCTTTAATTATTATGCGACTTTTTTTGCGGTCAGACAACTTGGGTTTTCTTTCAGAGCTATGCTTCACACCATATTCATCCGGATTGCTCAAAAATTTGGTGATAACACAACGTGTTCGACCGATTTTTTTCGGTATTTGGCTTGCATCGTTGTAGGCTCTTATCCTTCTTTTTTCCTCGTCGGATAACAAACGTCCACGCGGCATTTTATTACAAATTCATTAAATTGTTAACAGATATGTAAAAAAAAATAATTGAAACCAAATCTTTCTCTCCAGCCGCAGTAATTGAAATGTGTCGTATAATTTTGATACACTTGCAGACATGACAAAAATCGAACTTTTGTGCTTTTTTTACCGCTACTTGAAAACGGGAGATGCAATCAGAGATAAGAACATCTCATTTTAAGCAGAATTCATTAAGCTTTCATTCTGCATATTTGATTTTGTTGTATTATGCTTTACCATTCTCCTACGAGGGTCGAAACTAAAATTTTCGAAGTGTCGTATAATTTTGGGCAGGAGTGTAGCACCACCACCCCAAGAAAATTTAAAATAATAGTAAAAGCAAGACCATATCATTACACTTCATCCTCGTCTTAATGGTTTTTGTGTTGTACTGGGGTTTGTATTCTGTGTTCCTTGGACGTCTAACGTATGATTGAGATCCCTTTCCACCAAACATAACCACTTTGGACTCATCTGACCATAGAATATTCCTCCATTGTTGGGATGTCCAATTTGCATGATCCCTGGCAAACTTCTTGCGCTTAGTAAAATGTGTCGCGTTTAAAAGTGGTACCTTTCTTGGGCTGCAGGCTTTTAGGTTATGTTGGCTATGATATGGGCGAACTGTTTGGTCCATCTCATTTATTTTAAGCTCTTTTTTAAGCTGGGAAATAGGCTTGAAGGGATCCTTCTTGCTCTGACGAATCAGTTTGTGTGATTTTCCTATCATATCGAATAAGTTCCTTTGCTAATGCAAATATGTCTCGCTTTGACGAGAGTGAGCATTGATACTGTTGCCTGTAACACTCGATTCATTTGAACGAGATCGCATAATTTTTTGTTTAGTGTGAACTCGTGCACGGCTCTACTAGGGAAGCAGACCGCTCCCCTTCCAAATCACAAAAAAAAATTATGTGGGTATCCCTTTAAAAAAGTTGACCATCGTACGTGGGCAAATTAAGAACTAAATATAAAATTTAATAGAAATTTTTGACAAATTTTTCATAATGATATTTTTGAGATTACATGACAAAATAACTATAACTTGCCCAATTTTCGAGCTACCGATATGTTTAGGCACCCAAAATGTTTGGAAAAGATGCGGCTTTTACACATATTTTATTGAGAATTTCGAAGGATGGGTCTTTTTGCAATAATTTTTAAAAATATTTTTTTAAACGAGTTTTTAATCCTGAACATTTGAAAAAAATTGCAAAGCTCTATCTTAAACCGTTTTCGAGTTATTTAAAATTTTAAAAATTCACAATATTTCACTTTTAAGCCAAGAACTTACGCAAAAGAGCTCCAAAGTAGCTCAAATTTTGGGGTTAAGCTTCTCTCATAATAAGCTCCATTTGGGACCCTTTGCCAGAAAAAATCTTTTATTGTATGGAATGCCGCATATACATATTCTTGATCATCATGGTGAGCTGTGTTGATTGAGCTTTGTCCGTCCGTCCGTCTGTTTCTACGCAATCTAGTCCCTCACTTTTAAATCTATCGGGATGAAATTTCGCACAGAGTCCTCTTTTGACTTCACGTTGCTAATATGTCGAAACCGCCGGGATCGGATGACTACTTCTATTAGGTGCCATAGAAATGATCGGTTAAAAAATGGGTTTAAGTGAAAAAAATTTTTTGTTTTCAATATTAGCGCTCCTAACATCGAACATGGTTAATATTACTTGATTTTAAGCTTAGCTGCGAAGTCATTAATATCAATAATAATAGTTACACGCTGCTGAATCCCCTTCAAATTGATAGCTCATCCCCAGAATCTGTGAAGTGTTGGTTTGGATCTTACAAATCCATATAAAAATCAAATCCATCACAGAAGCCTAGAAAGACGGACTTCTCCGGGTGAAAAAAGTCATGGCGACAGAGATGGGAACGCTCTGTGGTCGCTCCTTCAATAATTTGTAAAGTTAATTTCCTAAAAGGAGTAGTCCAACGTTTGTCCAATACATTGGACGTTGAAGTAAAGTGTTCAATCTAAAATGAGCTTTGCTTTCAATTCCAGTTCCGCCAAATTTTTGTTATTTAAGACGCAGTCACAAAACCTTAGTGAACTATTACTTTTTTGTTAATAAGAAATCTAAGATAATTAAAAATAAATATTTATTGAAACTGTCAATGTTTAAATATTTTTATTTGTAACACAAAATCGTTGGAATAGTTCATTTACATTTTTAGCTGGATTATATCTAGCAAAATATTTGGGTCAATTTTAAAATACTTTCAAGTTTATAGGCTTATTCGAAATCCACGTTTGCATTCATGGTCAAGGCCTTCTTGGCACGTCGCTTATATTTCTTGGCCGTATCGGCACACTTAGTGGTAATGGTGGCTCTTACATCACGCTCCTTGCCACCCGTACGATTTCGTACACAAATCACAATATCGTCCACCTTTCGTTGATCCAACTGTAGCTTGGCTGGCCGCTCTCTGCCGTAGAAAGCCGGGGACGGCTTACCCGTCAAAGTGTGAGTGGCCAATTCATCGCTGGTAAAGACGGCGGACAGCAGACAGCGAGTGGCCACTGGAGCATTGGACCAGAAAATATGACCATATTGATGAGCAGTAATTTGTGTGCCATTTGGTCCCAGGATATAGACGGCAGTGCCATCCTTCTGCAGCAGGCGCTGTGGGTATTTGACGAGATGAGCTGGCAGCTGAGACTCATTGGAGCTGGTGGAGATATCGTTACGCGGTCGCTTGGCTGGTGGAGGTGCATCCGGAGGTGCATCATAACGTTGATTGAGCGTCTTTAGCATGGTGGTCAAGCGACCAAAGAGTTGGCTATAGTTGTCCTGGCTTTTTTGTATTTTGGTTACTTGATCTCTGAAGGAGGGCTCCACAGGTGGCAACGGCTCCAGGGGCAAGTGACGATTGGTGGACTTGCTTAATGTGGAGGCCACCGACACCAAAGTGGCATTGACTATGCGCCGTTGCGTAGATACTGGAGCAGTTGGAACAACTGGTGTCACCTTTTCTTCCTTGATTTTCAAATTAATCAGTGGCGGCTTCTTAGGCAGCTGCAGTTGTAGTTGTCCCAGTGGCCGGCGTACTTCATTTTGCTTCCGCATCAGCCTCTGCTGTGCGGCCACTTCGTAGTTGATATAATTTTCAATATCCATTTCCTCGCGCTTTATGATGGGACGTGTTAGCAGGCGATAATAGTAGGGTACAAAATTCGGTGCAAATTCACTGAGATATTGATGATAAGGATGTAGATACGACTGCGTCTGTGTCTTTGGGTAAACTGGCATGCAAATGCCTGCAGCCTGGCTATTATATTGGTTAGGTACGTCATCGTTTGCCCAGAAATGTTGGAAATTGCCAGCCATTGTGAATTTGTTTGGACTACAGGTAGCAAAAAGGCTTAGTGGCTAAATGTAGCAGCTGCAAATATTTCCCTTTTTTTTGGTTTTTATGGCGAATAGTTTAAGATTTTACTTTTAGCTGCTTTTATGATCTTGGATTAACGGTTATTCCGTCTTTCGCTTTTACAGTTCTACCTGCGAGTATGACAGGGTTGCCAACTCGCGAACAACTGGAAGAGAGAACTTTAAGGCCCATTTACACTAAGTAACTGTTTTTATAAATGTGATTTGATATGCAAATCATTTATTTACTAATTCGTTGTTTCAAAACTTCAGCTCTGAATATTCAGAAAAATAATAAAAATTATATTCTTACAATGAAAAAAGGAGCATGCAATAACTTAAACAGACTCAGTACGGAGATGTGATGTAATTACTATAGCTTCCTTCACTATTTTTTACTTCAGTGTGGAACGTATGCAAGTCAAGGGAAATTAAATATCCAAATTAATAAATTTTTGCCTTCCGCCCTTACAATTAAAAATGTAATAAAAATTCAATGTTTGAGAGTTTCGCGTCATTCACGATTTAAGAAGGCGTCACGAATGATCACGTCCGATTAAAATGCATCTACTAAAAAATTTAGTTATGTACAAATTAAATGTTTTTTATTCCAACATAAACACTTAGAAAATCAAGGGCCAAATTTATCTTTCATTCCATATTTTCATTATTTTACTTTAAAATATAAGCTTATCAATATTAGCGTTTAATTATCGCTTAAAGCACGATATATTTCCCCAAAATTCCAGATACAATTTCTTCATGTAATTTTGAATTTCATCACTGTTATATTCTTTATAAGATTTCGGATTCTTGTATGATGAATCTAAAAACCAAGTAAGTCGTGCATTACTGCTCTTAGAAGAGTTAGGTCTTCATAATCGTTTTGCACAACACTGTTGATCGCAAGATTTCTACACAATTTTTTTACATAATGCAAAATATCGTTGTGCTTCTCATAAGAAAGAAAACAATGTTTTTTTGAATTCTGGATTAAAAAACAAGGCAATGTAGTGGAATGAATGTGGCTCTAACCGATTCTTTACTGATTTTTGAATCACTTTTTTAATGGATTTCATTATGAATGTTATGGAAAACAAGATAAAATTAGCGAAAATATTAAAATTCCAGAAACATTTTCTATAAGTAAAATAAATTATAAAAATTTTGTGAGTACTGCATATTTTATATTCACGATGTTCGACTTTGGCTTACTCACGAAACACGCACGGATCACGGATGCTTACTCACGAAATTCTGTCTTTGCTCACGATCATGTCGTGACACACCGTGACACGTTAAAATTCACGTCACGGGTAAACCCTTATAGTGCGTTTCTACTACAGCCGAGTTAGAGTTCGAGTCAATTTATCGAAGAACGCGAGTCCAACTCCATACAAAAAATTTCACTGTTGACCGAGGGGTGGTGCGGGGGGTAGGGAAAAAGTCGAGTCCACTTTGGACGCTGGTTTTGCCCACGTTTTCATATTTATACGATGAATATCGATAGATATTGAATTCGAGTTTTCCATGTCACAACAATTGGCGGTAAAGAAATGAAAGTTAGATGTTTTTATTTTGTTGATTTATTTTTATTATAAGGCGTTCTTTAACAGAATTAAACAAATTGGTGGACCCAGACGCGACGTTGTTCCTTCTGGACTTATGGGAGGAGAACATAACGGGCTTCGTGGGCCCAACCTAACAAAAAGTACAGGTACAGATACAATTTCAAACGAATTGTTCTTGTGTTATTAATTGATAATGTCCTTTGGGGAGGGGAGAAAAATGGGCATCGGCGGAGCATCATCAAATTGGGAGCATTACTTCAGAACATGGCCTTGTCCAGTGGGATTGCTCGCCGAAAAGAAGTATTTTGCTTTGCCAGCCCAGGCGAAGGTGGTCTTACATCTGAAATTATTGCCTCTCCACACGAAAAACATTCCTTAAAGCAACCATATAGAGATAAATAAATAAATTATAACTTTATTTTAATATTTAATTAGTGAATGGCTTGTAACTTACAAGCGCCCAAGTGCTACGTGGGTGGGACTCTCCGTACGCAACGCTACAAATTGATTTGATTAAACTGCATAAGCTGCATTTGTTCATTTTCAATTGCATTTAGCAAAATAATGTAACTCAAATTCATTTTGATTGATGCGCAAAGGTAAACAAACAGACCAGATCAGCTGTTATGGACTCAGTGGACACCGAACGCAGTGGAAACGCCTTTGGAATTTATCGAAAAATCGTAACGATGACCGAACACGCGTAAGTGGAAATCGGCTATTGTCGTACCATAGGTGCACAGAGTATATTAAGTTTGTGCAAAAGTGTGTAACAGGGAGAAGGTATCATTTCCGACCCTCAGAGTCGATATAGCCATGTCCGTCCGTCTGTCCGTCTGTGCGTCCGTATAAATAAACAGAGATGGTAAAAGATAGAGGTTTGACATATATGAGACGTAAACTTCTTATACTTGCAGGCAGGTCAAGTTCATTTTCAATTTTTGCCACGCCCCCTACCGCCCCCGCAATTTGAAAAAAAATATCATATCTTCAACAGTTTTATAGATACGTAGATGGTTTAAAGCTTTTAGAGATAGTTAGTAATTAGCATTATGTATCGATTTGCCGAAGAAAAGATAAAGAACGGATGAGCGGTTCTAAAGTTATGAGCAAAATAGACAAAAAACCCCCCTTCCCACCCCCAAAAACCGACACCGCATATCATTCAACAAATACAGAGAGAGAGAGAGAGAGAAACTTAGAGGTGAGCTCAGCAGCAGTGCTACATTGAGCTCCTACTCCAGGTACAGAGTATGTTATAGTCGGGCTTCACCGACTTTCTCACTTGTTAAGATATCAAACTCAAACTTAAAACTTAAACTTATATAAGATCGGATAATAAATAACCAAGTTAAAAAATGCTGCATACTCTTTGGCGTTTCCCCCTCAGGAACACAGAAAGATAAAATATTTCTTCCCCTGAGTAACGGTTATATCGGAGTCGTGTCGTCTTACGCTCTCGTTTGAATTGACGTAGTCTGACTTATGGTGCGCTATTCTTGTTCTAAGTTTAGATTTTGTTGTACCAATGTTCAATTTGTTGCAACTGTTTTTTGCATTTCCATTACATGAAATCTTGTAGATCACATTGCTCCTATCGGCTGTGGCTACTTTGGACTTCGTCTTTTTGAAAAAGTTTTTTATTGTGTAATTTACTTGACTTCGATTCGATACTCAGATTCAATGTAGTAAATATTGGCCGGATTCAAATTTTTGTTTGTTCTACTCGATTTATCCACCATTCGCGCCCCTGCATGGGGGAAATCGGTAATTTTTTGAACTATAGTTAATTTTTTGATATATAGTTCATTATTACTACTGAAGCAAATTTTAATACAGTATAGAAATTTTTTTTAATACATGAGACACAGTCAACATGGTTTCGATGGATTTGTTGAGTTTACCTGCGAGTAAACTCAGGGCTTTGGTGAATCCGGCCTGGAACACTTGCTCGCGCAGTTGCTCGGTCAGTTTGTTGAGAGGAAACATTTTTTCTTTCTGCATAAATGCTGGCAGGGAATTCTAAATGTTGTTATAGCCAAAATCAATTGCTATGTCTTCTTAGATGTCGCAGGCATGGATCACATAAGTCACATAAGAGTCTCCCCTTACGCGGTACTCTAAGTTCATTCAGGTTAACATGTCAGCCAGTTTGAAACCCAGCTCATTAATGCCATTATAGACGTTGGCGCGCTTCACCGAAATTTTCTCACGTTCGGTAAGCACTGGATACGAGACGATGCTGCCGTCTGGTTGGACCACATAAGGCTCAACGGAACGGACAATGGTGTCCAGTACCAGCTTGGCCTTGGTTAGATCCGTGGCCTTGCACTCGATAAACACGTTCTTGGTCTTAAGCGAGGTCTTTGATCACCATTAAAGATGGGCGGCGGTTAGAGAACCACACGATTGGCACCATAGATCACTGGATAGTCAGAACAGCCACGAATGATGGGCAAATATTGCTTAAGCTGGGCGTAGAAGTCCATCAACTGCAGGCCAGTCATCTCCACTGTTTGGTTAAGCGGTTTTAATTTGATTCCAAATCTCTCTGACGCCAAATCCTCGTAGCTGGGTCCTGTAACGTGTCCAAATCATGGGTACCAATGACCACCAGGGTACGCTTACGACAAATGTTCTGATGCAGCTATACGTGCAGATCAATGAAACTGTTGTAGGACTCTTGGGTTTAAGGATCCATTGCGAAGCACTGTGGTGGACGAATCTGTGCCCTGTTGGCTGGACAAACCCCAACTTCGGCTTTGAGACATGATATTCTAGTAGTCCTGCTGTTTGTTATTATACACTTGAAAAGTGTATTATAATTTTGCCCAGAAGTTTGCAACGCATAGAAGGAATCATCTCCGACCACATAAAGTATATATATTCTTGATCAGCATGACGAGCTGAGTCGATTAAGCTTTGTCCGATCGTCTGTCCGTCTGTCCGTCCGTCCGTCTGTCCGTCTGTCTGTTTCTACGCGAACTAGTCCCTCATGTTTTGGAGCTATCGAGCTGAAACTTTGCACAGAGTCTTCTTTTTACTGCACGCTGGTAATATGTCGGAACCGACCGGATCGGATGACTACTTCTTGTAGCTGCCATACAAATGTTCGTTCGGAAAATGGGTTTTAGTAAGAAAAACTGTTTTGTTTTCAATATTTCTGCTCTCAAACACGGTCATGAGTAATATGTAATGTTTTTAAGCTGATCTGTGAAGTTTGGAAGTCAAAACTTCGGTACAGACGAAGTTAGCTTTCTGCTTTCTCGTTTTTTTAAATGTGAATAGCTGGTCAAATTTATAGAAAATCATTATGAAAATTTTAAATTTTTCTTCAGTGGTTCAAAAAAAACTATATTTTAAATAAATTAACAAATGAAATTTTCATTAGTTCATTGTAAAGACTAGTTCATTTGAACTAGGTCAAAAAATCTACACAACTCTATGTAGGCCTATTACTATGTAAAAGAGTCATTAATTGAAGTTGATTCGTTTTAAAGCGTTTATTATTTTGATGTGCTAATATTATGTACTGCACTAGTTGAAGTGTTGCCCACCACTTTTTCCCACCCTCCTCACCATCTTCCGCCCCCTCTGTTAACCCTCCCCCTCATCTTTAAACAACCCCAACTAGTTGTTCCATGTCTATTTAACACAAAACAATTTTACACACGTCAATTATACACGTCATGTTCAACACAAAACAAATTTAGGGATTTTAACACATTGCAATTGTAACACAATACAAAATCACCACAATCAGTTTTAGCCAAAGCTAATTTATTCATTCGTCAACACACAACAAGAACAGAAGAAATTGATTTACAGTGATCCTATGATCTCTACGACGGAATTCATTGATGATAAAATTTTAAGCTATTTGCGAGAATAAAAGTGAAAGTGTTTGCTACAATCCGCCAATTTTTATCGTGGACCCTAAATTCCTTGACACGAAATTTTATCATAAAATTTCAAATTTGATACTCATCAATCTTAAAATCAGGAAAACTACGAAGAAAGTATAGGATGACGCAATAAGAGTGTACGGTTTTTTTCTTAAATTTTGTAGTTTTCTCAATGTTAACGCAATATTCGCTTGTGTAGCCCTAAATTTTTAATATGACTATTTAGAAAAATTAATAAATTAAATGACACATTTCTACTAAAATTGTTTTTTAGTATAGTTTGGAATGCTGAGCTCGAAAATCTATTAAAAATATTTTTTATTAGCACCGAAAAAAATTAAAAAAATCTGTTTTCTATACACTACACAATAGTTAGGTGTAGTAGAAATTGGGTTTGTTGGCTGTAAGGTAGTGTAGTATATTTTAGTATTCTTTGCAATGCATGTTAAGATTCGATAATACAGCAATTGGGCTTTACTACCCAAGTGTTTGTTCCTTTTGACCGACTCAATGAATTTTTCAATTGATGAATAAATGACTTGAGTTTTTTCACTGAAGGTTTCATGCCAGCCTTCCACATTGTTGCTGCGGAAAATTAATGTATGCAGCGATTTGTCTAAGGAAAGCTGAACGTGCCGCAGGCAAAAATTTTTTCAAAATCGCGATTTTTTAAAAAAATTTTGTTTGCAGCGCAATCTTTCCTACGTATTCTTAAAAATCAACAATATCACTAGACAAATGACATCCGGGTAAATTATATAATTACATTTTAAGTTTAACCTTTTTTGCAATGCATTTTAAGTAATTAATTATATCGGAATTGGGCTTAAAACTACACACAACATCTTTCAGCCTTTCATGGTGACAATATTTCTTTCGATTGTTTTTTGCTATATCAAGGTCTACTGAATACTGGTCTAGAAATGCATTTACTAATGTTTTGTTCCTTTTTAACGTCTCAATGAATTCAATTGTTGGATGATAGACTTGAATTTTTTCCATTGAAGACGTTGGCCCTAGCCTTTAACGCTGTGTTGGTCCGTGGCGTGTCACATTGACATCTAAGACTAAACTGATTTCGAACCGTTTGAATTGTGATAAATTATTTTGTTAAAATGTATTGTGATGATTCATCAAATATCAATATTCATCACTGATGAATTTGTTCTTGTCCTAAATTGACGAATGTTAAGATTGAACTGTGTTGGAAATCGTTGTTTTTTTTTGACGTGTTGAATTGACATGTGTTTAATTTTATGTGATAAAATTGTTTTATGAGGGAAATTGTATTGTGTTGAATATGCATGTGTTGAAATTGCTTGTGTAAATTTTTGTGTTGTGACGAATTTGTGTAGTTGAGTGGAGAATTGTATATGTGTTTAAAATAACTTACCTCTTTTTTTTTTTTTTAAATAAATATAATGTAATACACACATACCTAATTTGTGTGTTAGTGTGATACCACTTTTGTTTTCTTTTTTTCTTGGCCTCTGCAAAACACAGCTTTGTTGACAATCAGGAGCCACCCCCCACAAAGCTTTAGTGGCTTTAGGCTTTTGCTGCTGATGTCGGATTTTACTTTTAAAGTCTTTTTGTTCTGGTTATGGGTACCTTCTGCCAGCTCATTGAAGTTAGGCGTAGACAGCTGAAGATTGAATTGGTATTCATGAAATAGCGTTGTACAGCCAACCAGTCTCCTTTGTGGTGTTGTCCGAGTCTTGTTTTAGAAAAGTTATGTACAAAATCATAACTCAATGACCTAGAGCCCGCTAAGAAGTTCTACGATTAGTGCAAAATATTATCTGAGCGCCGCAGTTCCGTAACTATACCATCTTCTTATTTTTTAAATAGGGTCAACATATTTATAAAAGCAATCGAGTGTTAGTATGTGCCATAAGATTTAATTAATTTGGATGAGGCTTTTTTTAGACC
>JAEIFU010002687.1:0-39736 GCA_018904235.1 Lordiphosa stackelbergi
TATTTATTGTCCGATCTTTAAGCAAATTCGTGAGATAATTGATATTGCAAAATAAATTTAATTATAAATTAGAATCGATATCTTATAAATTGTGGGAGTTATTTAACATTTATTTTTGGTGAGGAGAGGAAGTGGGCATTGCTTTAAATTAAAATAAACTTGATCTGCGTGCAGAATAGGGTCTTCATTTCAAATTGTGAGGCCACAGAAGTAAAACAGAACATACAAAGCTACGGGGCCGCGTTGCGGCGGCTCCGGCCTTCTTTAGTTTTAGAGCTTTTTACAGCATATAAAATAAATGTTAGGTGGTCGCGGTGTTAGCTACACTAATTCTTGACAATTTAAAGAAGGATTTGTCAAAATCTTTGCTTTGTAAACAAATTAATAGAATCGAAATAAAAGTGTTGTGTGTGCCAAACATTATCCCATTTTAGGTACAATACGCAAATTTTAAGTACAAATTGTACAAAATTCCCCACTTTTAAAGTTTACTCGACTAATTGAAAAATGCATTTTCTTTACTCACCATTGTTATTGCTGATGGCAAATCGCTGTTGCAGTTGCTGGGCCAAAGCCTGATGATGCTGGGCCAATGGTGTTAAAGGTGGTGGGGGTTGTCCCACACCCAATTGCTGTGGCGCTGACTGTGAGTGTGGCACACCGCCACTCAATGAGGATGTGTCCGAGGAGCCGTCACCACCTCCGGCTCCGGTGTTGCCACCAACAATGCAGCCATTGGCCATGGAATTCTGTTGGTTCTGGGATCCGCCATTAAGAATGGAATTTGCATTGAACTGTTGCACAGAAATGGAGTTGGCAAGTCCTTGCTGCTGCTGCTGCTGCTGCTGGGAGATGAGCGGATTGCCGGCAGTGCCATAGGTTGTGGCATTGATGGAATTGTTGGCTTGATTTATGGAATTGTTATGGACGGCTGAGAGTAGGGAACCATTGGCTGTGGCTCCACTATTGCTGTGATAATACGAATCCTCGCCTGTGGATAGAGAAAGGGGGAGGGAGGTGGAGAGTACGAGTTAATAGTCATTCATAAATTGTAAAAGCTTTAAGAAAAGCTTTCATTCATTCAGCTTTGTGGCAAGCTTTTGTTTAAAAGCGACCTCTGTGGGACAATGGCTGCAGGTGGTGGTCGTTTATAAGGTAAAATGTAGCTAGTGACGAAAGCTACACAAAAAGGCAACTACTATACCAACGCCTTGTCAGTTCCACTTCCGCGAAAGTTTTGTGATTTAGAAATCAAATCCCAGAAACAGGCTTCAAATAACAAAATTTTTGCCGAAGTGAAATTGAAATCAAAGCTCTAAAAAATCTAGTTTTAGATTTTTCTTATAGGCCTATACTCAGATAAGATAAATTTTTCACATGAATAGAAACAATTTTGTACAGCTTTGAAATCTAAATATGTACATTTGAAAAGGCATCTTATTTGTATAAAATTGTTTCTATTCATGTGAAATATCGTACCAATCTAAAATCTTATCTCATCTGAGTATAGGCCTTATACATAAAATTTGGAAAATAATTTCTAACTAATTTTCTAGTATCTCAGTTAGCTTTTGTCATCATCATTAAGCTTCAACATTTAAGTACGGCCTGCTTACTTTTCGAGCTACCCAAGTAAAAGCTTTGTACTCCGGCCTGACACAAGTCTCTTTGACTTGAGGTAGGTTCATGGTTCTCTTTCCCCTCTTTTCTTTTTCTCTCTCAGATTTAAATGCATTTCACGTATGTTTTGTAGAAAGGCTTCAGCAGTGACGCCAGAGCATCGACAATTAGCCGACTGATTAATTGGCCTTTAAGTAAAAGTCGCGACGACCAGAACCAGGCGCCTTCTTCAATCTGACCAATTGACGTTGTCCCTCTCTCTCCTGTCAAACGACACCATCTGCATGACGCTTAGGCAAACAATTTAGTAAAGTGACAGGAGGAGGACTGGGAGCGAATGAGGAAAAAAAAAGCTGAACCTTCAGTTAGAGTGCCTTGACTAAGCCAACATATATAGAGAGTTGTGGCTAAATCGTGCGTGGCCTGGCTTATTGGCCAATTTCCGTTTGTTGTTGTTGCCCTCTCGACAGACATGCATGTGGCATATGGTAAATGTTGTTAACGGAAAATGCAAAAGTTAACAAGTTTTTGTTGCGTATAAGAGGATTCGCTCAGGCCAAAAGTTTATTACTAATTGGTTGAGTGACACATTGACACAAAGAGATGACAAATCTGTCTGAGCAGAGCATTTGGTTTTGTGAGACAGTTCTAAGCCATAGGCTAAACCAAGGTATACTAAACAAAGTAGGCCTACTCACTCTCTCGCTCTTTGACACAAATATAAGGAGTTGTGAGAGAGCGAGTGAGCCTACCCTGTTTAGTATACCTTGGGCTAAACGTAGTGCAACAACAACTTCATATGTGATCTCTCCGAGCAAAGGTTTTGTTGTTGCAAATTGACAAATTTTTAGATAATTTTTATGAAAATTTTTCTAAACTGTTACAATTGACAAACTTCTCGGCCATTTTTGATCAAATTATTGGGAATGAAACCATAATTAATACGTTGAGTTCTTTAGAATCGGCAATCATAGCTATTTAGCCAAATTTTTTTTAAATTTTCTTTAAAATTTGTCAAATTATTTGCCTGTGTGAACTTAGCTTTAGGGTATATCAGACTGCTGAGCACATACACAAACAAAAATCGGATTTCTCTAGTGGTCTCTCTTGTTTCTGAAATATCTTATTCATTTTACACTATTTAATAATCAAATACAAACGTCAAAAGTACGAAAATACTTGATTCAAGTACATAATTATTATGATTATTTTAATCCCGAAATACTTGATTTTAAACTGTTTCCGAATATTTGAAAAAACTTTAAAAAATTTCTCCAAAAATATTCTTAATCAAAGTCTAATAAATTCTAAAGTCAATCCCAAAACATTCTTCAAACAAAACAAAATGAAAGTTAAAAATTCAATTGAATTTAAACAACGGACCAATGACATTCACATATCGGAAGAAGAAAAGAAATCGTTAGAAGTAGTCTCATTATTCCCGAGCATCCCCGTAGACTTAGCATTAGACATCATTAGAAAAAAATGGACTGCAATAGAAGAATACACCAGAATACCGAAACCATTGTTTATGGGAATAGTTAAATTTTGCAGAATGGAAAATAGATACTTCAAGTTCGAGGATCAATTATATACGCAACTGAAAGGTATGCCAGTGGGTTATAGCAGACATAGTGATGGAAGAACTTCTGGGCCAACACACTGAAAAACTCAAGCACCCACCAAGACTGTTAACAAAATAGCGGACGATCTGTTCGCCATTATTAAGGAAGCCGATATTCAGGACACATTGGATGCACAAACTCTTTTCATCGAAGTTTAATATTTACCACTGAGATAGAAGTAGATGGAAAACTTCCCTATTTAGATTCCACTATAAACAGACATGGAAACACCTTAAAATAAAATGGTACAAGAAACCGACAGCATCAGGACGAATCATCAATTTTATTCCAAACACCCAAAAAGTATGATTATAAATACGGCTGCCAGCTGTAGTCCAACGGATGCTGAGTATTAGCGACGAGATCTACCAATGTGACATAATTTCCGAAATTAAACTGACATTAAAGAATAATGACTTCCCAATGAGGATTATAAAGTTATTAATTGGTAAAAATAGGATTAAAAAACCAAAAGACGACAAACAATCAAAATCTTTTTTGAGCCTTATCTACGTTCACGTACACCAAACGACAATACAAAAAACGGCAATCCCGACACAGACAAAAAGGAAGCGACATCACAATTGTATGAAGAACGAACTTTGACAACAGAAGAATTTTAGAGGAAACGGTACCTGCAATTTTAAGATGAGTTATATGTTTAACCACATGAAGAAGAGAGAAGAGATTGAATTATAAGACTGATACTGACAACTGCGCGAATAACGGTATGGGTTACGGTTACTGTTTTAGCTGAACGCTTTTTTCCGTTTACGGTTATATTACGGTTGTGTCATATGGGTTACGGTACGGGTTAAGGTTATTAGCCTTATTCTGTTTCGGGTTTCGATTACGGTTACGGTTATTGGTACAAAATATCACTTTGACAATCCCTTGTCATGCAGACAAAAGTGGCTCCATCGTCAAGCAGTGGCAGTCGCCTATCGTCATTCTGCACGCACGTTGTTCTTTCTTCAAACTCAAGTGTGCGACATCAAAGCGACATGAAATTTTATGCATTTTGGATGTGAAATCGCTACGATGACGATACTAGCCGATACATTTTGAGGAAGAGAGTAACTTGAAAAAGGCGATCGCGCAAACAACAACAATATACCTGTGGCCCCTGGGTTTCCGCCGTGATGCAAATAAGTCCAGAGACGACGATGTTTATATTATGATGATTATTTATTAATATTACGTGGATAAACTTATAATTAAACAATGATAGGTGTGTGTGAACACCGAAGTTCAATAGCGACGGCCACTTCGTGTCGCTCTCTTGGTTACTTGCTCTCCTGCCTACCATTTCATACAAACAAATTGGCATTATACACAAAGGGTAAGATGAGAAACAAGAGACAACGCAGCTAACTAAAATCTTTACCTTCTTTAACTTTCCTTTAATTTGTTCATCGAATTTTTAATAGTAGAGCAAAACCCGAATATAACCCATATATTTGTTTCTGTTTCGGTACTGATAACCGGTTATGTTAATAAAAGTTATAGGGATACGGTTATAAGAAAACATTTTTTTTCGGTTGCGGTTACGGTTTCGGTTACAAATTTTAAAGTGTTTTTACGGTTTCGGTTACGGTTTTAATCTCTGGTAGGGATTTTTTAGAACAGATTCGATTTAAAATAATTCGCATATTCCGTGGCTTACTTTTTGTACTTGAAGTAAGAACGCACTTTTTTAAAAAAATTCGGTTTACTGTAAGCACGATTAGTTCTTGATTCAATAACGTTTGTTCTCGTTTTAATAACATTAACAGTAGACTTTCGGTTCTAAAACATTTCGTACCTTTTTTCAGTATATCCAAAAACAAAATAAACTTGAAATTTTAAGTACAAAACGGTATTAATTCTATACTGATCGATCTAGAATAGTGGTGGCCAAACTCACATTATCAAGCTTTGCGCTTGTACACAAAGTAAACGTCATGACGTCAAACATGAGCAACAAGCAAACAAACAAAATGCCTTGTGAGAGAAGAATAAGCACGAAAGCAAGCGTCGTGCTATTTATAGAACACACGTATTCACTCTCTCTATGCGTGTGTCGGCTGCGACGCCGGCAGAATTATGAGTTCCTATCCCATGGGATAGGCTTTTGGCATTTTGGGCACCACTGAGCTAGAACTCTTCCAGCTTTTTTTTTCTGAGTGTATTGGTGCCGAAAGTTGGTTCTGTTTGGGATTTTTGGTTCATATATTTAGATTTTTTTTAGGAGTTCGATGAAAAATAATAATTTCATTATTCTGTATCAAAATTTCTCGATTTAAGCAGGAGAGTCTATCTATAAGGCCCAAGTTTAATATAGGCTAATGAGTCGAGTTCCCCTCTTTTATCATAAAATTACTTACCCGGCTCTGGTATATTGCCCAGCGGACTCTCTGGCAGCAAAATACCCTTTTGCACTAACTCATCGCGATTGGCACGTACAGAAATCTTTCGCTCCAGGGCTGTAAAAAATAAATCCATAAAATGACTGAAACCTTTTTCAATGCCCAGCTACTTACATTTGGAGGCTGCTTCAAATTTCTCGCTCTTCTTTTTCCGTCGCCATTTCCAGGGTTTAAAAAATCGACCCAAAGCACTGAATTTGCTTTTACGTTCCAGGGGTGGAGTACGTGTGCCGGAACCCAAACTATTTGTGCGTATGGCAGCGCCATTTTGTTTCTTAGCTGCAATTAGACCGAAAGAGAAAGAGAGAGAGAAGTATTAGTAATTAGCAGCTTCATCTTCTACGGAAGTGGGGAGAAAAAACGGCTTTCCTTAGCATACCAAGCCCATGTGGCCGGAATGTGGCATGTGTGTTGAAAGTGAAAAATTGAAAAAAACCAAAATTGCAAGGCAAAGTGGTTTTTATATGCCATTAGAAATTCACTTGAAGTCAAAGTGGCCTACAATTTTAAGGTATTCAAATAATTCCAACTCAATTCCTAAATAAAGTCAAGCGGAAAGTAAAGGATTTCTCTAAGGGAATAAACTTTTGAGTAATTTCCAATATTTACAGTTCATATCAGCAGGCAGAGGGAGAGCACAAGGTATACAAAAACTATGTGGGTGACGTTGATGCTGCCTCCAGATAAGCTTTGGCTTACATACGTACACACACATGCAGAGGCACACATATGTTTAGTTGCGGTCTTCATTCAAGCGTTGAAATTAGGCTACCCACGAATAGGAATAGGAATAGAGCAAAAACTGTAAAAAATAACAGCAACTATTTGGCTTCATCTTTTTTTTACTTGCTTGTACTTAACTCACTACTTCTGGTTCTATGTCGGAAGCTGCTCCAATTGTGGTCAATTGTTGGTCAACAACAGAATGTCGGCTTGTTGGTTTTGCAGTTGCATAATGAAAATAAATGGGAGGGAGCCACAACCTAAAGACTTGTATGTACTGCACATTTCGATAAGTATGTCAAATGTTCGCTTTAAAGAGGGAAAAATATTTTCGTAAACACTCCCAGGACAGACAAGAATAACAAGCAAATCGCTTGCCTCAATTCTAATGGCGCCAACATGGAGACGTAGAAAAACAAAAAAACAAAAACAAAATGTGGATGTAAAATAATGGGGGGGAAATACGGAGTTGTAGACTAAACGATACCTTATTCCAATAATCGGCAGTAAAAAAGCCTACCTCAGAGACAGATAGACCGCAAAACAAAATGTTCTGAGTAAGATAGTGCTAAAAACCAGGGAAGCTTTTAAATGTCGTACTTATAATATTCAAGTTTTCGAAGCCCTCTTATTCTGAACCGAATGAGATCATTCTGATGTCAACAAATTACAGCATGTTTCAGCCAAAAACAAAAACCTGTGTGTGGAACTACTTCAAATGATTTTAGTGCTAAGGTATTTTTTAAGAAATCGAATGATGGTCACACTGCATAAGAATGGACAACGGTGTAGAGCTTGGAGTAGACAAATCGTAGAGACAGACCGTAGAGATATTGTTAATAAGGAAGCCGACGTAATTAACCAGTAATTCTGTGTAAATAGAAAACCGTGTAAATATGTAGTGTGTAAATAAACAACCGAAAGAAATCCTCGTTTACAAATCAGGCGTGGGGTAAATCAAAATCGTTTACTCGTAAGAAATGTGATATTTCTGACAGATAGGTAAAATATAAAAACCACAAATTTTTTCCAGGTAAGAATTAGTTCTCAAAAAATTTTATAATCTAGCTCTTAAGGCCAAATTGTAGACTTTAGAGCTAGCTGATCAGAATCAATTTTCTAAAATTTTTCCTTCAAAGACCTCTCATAGCTCCTTCTTATCATTAAATGGTTAGGTTTCTAAATTTTTTGTTTTTGAGGATTGTATTTTTGAGTTCTTGAAGTTTCTCGATAGCTTTAAAACTGAAGTTTAAGAGACGGAACACGACACACAATTCGCTCCTCTCACTGATCAAAAATATATATTTATAGTCAAAATTTTTATTTGAAACTTTGGGCAAAATTTTTCGATTTGACAATTTGAATTGGCCATATTCGGAAGCAGTCTAACTTCGTCTGTGCCGAAGTTTTTATACCCTTGCAAATGTTTTAATACATCAAAGTTTAAGAACGCCAGCATTAAAACAAACAATTTTTCTAAATAAAACCCACTTTTCGACCGCTAGTTCCTATGACAGCTATAAGATATAGTCATCCGATTTTGACCAAAACTTCCAAAATCTTTGTAAAAGCGCATAATATTAATAATTGCTGAAGTGAGACACGTTAAGATTAAAAACCAAAAAATTTTTCTCATAAAAACCCACTTTTCGACCGATAGTTCCTATGACAGCTATAAGATATAGTCATCCGATTTGGACAAAAACTTCCTAATCTATGTGAAAGCGTATAGAATTAATAATTGCTGAAGTGGGAGCCGTTAACATTAAAAACGAAAAAGTTTTTCTCACAAAGACCCACTTTTCAACCGATAGTTCCTATGGCAGCTATAAGATATAGTCATCCGATTTGGACAAAAACTTCCTAATCTATGTGAAAGCGTATAGAATTAATAATTGCTGAAGTGGGAGCCGTTAACATTAAAAACGAAAAAGTTTTTCTCACAAAGACCCACTTTTCAACCGATAGTTCCTATGGCAGCTATAAGATATAGTCATCCGATTTGGACAAAAACTTCCAAATCTTTGTAAAAGCGCATAATATTAATAATTGCTGAAGTGGGAGCACGTTAACATTAAAAACAAAAAAATTTTTCTCATAAAAACCCACTTTTCGACCGATAGTTCCTATGGCAGCTATAAGATATAGTCATCCGATTTGGACAAAAACTTCCTAATCTATGTGAAAGCGTATAGAATTAATAATTGCTGAAGTGGGAGCCGTTAACATTAAAAAAGAAAAAGTTTTTCTCACAAAGACCCACTTTTCAACCGATAGTTCCTATGGCAGCTATAAGATATAGTCATCCGATTTGGACAAAAACTTCCTAATCTATGTGAAAGCGTATAGAATTAATAATTGCTGAAGTGGGAGCCGTTAACATTAAAAACGAAAAAGTTTTTCTCACAAAGACCCACTTTTCAACCGATAGTTCCTATGGCAGCTATAAGATATAGTCATCCGATTTGGACAAAAACTTCCTAATCTATGTGAAAGCGTATAGAATTAATAATTGCTGAAGTGGGAGCCGTTAACATTAAAAACAAAAAAGTTTTTCTCACAAAGACCCACTTTTCGACCGATAGTTCCTATGGCAGCTATAAGATATAGTCATCCGATTTGGACAAAAACTTCCTAATCTATGTGAAAGCGTATAGAATTAATAATTGCTGAAGTGGGAGCCGTTAACATTAAAAACAAAAAAGTTTTTCTCACAAAGACCCACTTTTCGACCGATAGTTCCTATGGCAGCTATAAGATATAGTCCGGTCGGTTCCGACATATTAGCAGTGTGCAGTAAAAAGAAGACTCTGTGCAAAATTTCAGCTCGATAGCTTTAAAACTGAGAGACTAGTTCGCGTAGAAACAGACAGACGGACAGACAGACGGACGGCCAAACTCAATCGACTCAGCTCGTCGTCCTGATCAAGAATATATAGTTTTTATTGGGTTGGGAAAAGAATATTTTTTTTTGCTACAAAAGGTAAAGGTTAAATAACATTCAAGGGTATCAAAAAACAACATAGTTTGCAAACGGTTAAATCTCGCAGTTTCTGAAAAAACTATTTTTCATTCAGGCAGTTCTATTGGAATGATCCAACGAGTTATAATAAGAGCATAGGAAGAGCAATGCATTAAAAAAATTAAATGATCAGATTATTTAAAGGCACATTTTAATGCTAGTTTAACTTAATTTAATCTATTCCATCGAAATTATAAAAACATAAAGTAATCAATTTTAATTTTCAGTTTATATTTTTGGCTTTTATATGGTAAGCTCGTATGAAAGCATGAAAACATGGTAAATACCTTTTTGTGACCAATGACATTAATAATAAGCATTATGTGTTAATTCGTGGGATATTAAAATAAACCAAAATGAAAAACTGAACTATAACGAAAATCATCGCTTTGCTTGATAAATTTAAAGTCAATTCTACAAATGCTATTTAAAACAATATTTATATTCTATATAGATTTTAAGAGGTGTGCGCGTGATGTGAATTCGAACGTGTTACGGCGAGATCGTGAGTAAACAGAGAGTATCAGAGATCTGCAGGAGTGTACAACAACTACTAGTATACTGCACTCGTACATGATATTTTTTCTCCATCTTGTGACTCAATCACTGCGAAAAAACGTATGCAGTCTTTACTCCACTCAGAGCATTGCCATTGATAACCGACGCCAATCGTGTGGCTCATTTTTTATACTCGTGCTAGCAGAGATCGGGTGTTGATATAACAGTGATTATCAACAAGAGCGAGGGAAAAAAGTGAAAGTGTATTGGTGTGCCGTGAATCAGCTTCGATCTGACAGCACCAAATGCTAGCAGGCGACTGAAGGCCTGTTAACTCTCTTGGCCTCAGCTTCTCTTGTATGTTTAAATAGCGAAATGTCTTCTCTCTCTTAAGACTACAATAACAATTTAACGGCGTTTACCGTTGCTTCTTCGAAAACAAAAGAGAGCGATAGCAATAAAAGTTATACAATCGCATGTATTACTAGTGTGTGTGCTGTGAGCACACGACTGTCACTCGTAGACGTAAACAACATGTGGCGTAGGGTGAAGCAGAAAAAACAATTTTGACAGACGAGCACACAGGATACTCAGTCACAAAAATACCAATTCGACAACGACTGTGTCTTTGATTTGACTTCAAATTTTGGGTACCTGAAACACCGTAACGCTTTTACAGCGAGTGTAATTGCAAGTCAAGAAAACAGGCATTCTTGCAGAGATCTGGAATGTTATGCAGTATTCACCAAATTCAAATTACATCAAGTTTCTTGTAGAAAAAGATTTTGGAATTTGGAAATTTCGAAAAAAAAATGGTGATTTTCATATTTAAGAAAGCTTTCCATGCAAGCGCAATTATTGTGGTGATGCATTTTTTATTGTGCGTCATCATTTGTGACGCCTTCTTATATCGTGCATGAATAGTGTGTGAAATGAAAAATTAAAAAAATTATGCGCATGAATCGTACATGAAGAGATTTTTATTTCGTGAAACGTTCTTGAGCTTAAAGAAAGAAAATTTCAATTTGAAGCTATCAAACCATACGTAAGACACCAAAGAAAAAATCCAATGTGACTTTTGCCAACCCAATTAAAATGTGACTGATTTGGTGACCTTTTTATTATCAATCATTGAACTACTTAGGCTGTTTTGACACTTTCCGTATTTGAGACAATTATTTTCGCAATTTTCTGTTCTAGACCAAATTTGCTGTTTTGTTTCTTTCCAGCCTCTTCCAACAACATTCCGCAGCAAATTCAAGCATATTCTGACTCGCTTACACCATGACTTTTGCCCATAACGAAAAATGGGTAAAATAGTCTCTAAAAATTGAAAAGAACTAAGCAGGCTCTAGGTCAATAAGTTATGATTTTGTTCATAAAACTTCCTGAACCAAGACACACAACACCACAAAGGAGATTGGTTAATCGTATAGCTATTTCATGAATTTCCTCAATTCAATCATCAGCGATCTTTGCCTGTTTTTTATGAGCTGGCAGAAACTAACACGTGACAGAACTGCTATGACTGCTTGGGAATCCCAAAGGCAGGCTTGTAACAAAATCCGACACAACGTATCGCCACATCAAACAGAGGTGGTGGGGGTGCCCGCTCCCCAACCGTCCCATACTTGTGTAATTGGGGAACCCCAAACCCCGAAATGAAAAACGGGAAAAAATAAAGGAAAAAAAGAAAAAAATTTGGAAAAAAGAAAATGATCGTATCATGTTTTTGGCATTGGCTACCCAATACACATGAGTGTTATGCTTCAATGCAACATTCATTCATACAAGCGTAAACACACCCTCCCACTTGCACTCACACTTTTCGTCTCACGTTTTCTATTCGCTGTGCAACATTGCGTATACGTAATATGCTTTGATTTTATGCATGTGCAGTTTGATTTGTGTACGCTTTGTGGGGGCTTGTTCATTTCCGAAAATGAAAATAAAAAACAAAAACTACGTGCCCTTACCTCTTTCCCCACTTTGGCACATTGAAAGCAATTGTAATTAAAATTAATTTCAGGTTTCATATTGCAATCAAATCGACATCAGTGGAGGGAGGTACAAAAGCAAAAGACACGGCAAATTAGCTCATGCAATTGTTGTGTGTTGGTTGGGTTGGCATCAATTAGCTCAGTGACCTTCGGCTTCAATTTGGAATTTGAAAGCAGAAATGGAAAACAAAACAAAAGCAATTCTTTAATTTGCATGAGGTGCAAAAAAATTGGAAACACTTTTGCTTTCACCTACATCAACAAAGCGTTCATCTTTGTAGCAATTGCATTTTGGAACACCCCTTGATAAAATCTGGTATATACACTGAATTATTTAATGTTTAACAATCTTGTTAACCACATCACGTTGATCAAGTTTTCGCGTCTGCGTGTTTTAGTTGTCAACAAACGATATTGTTTATTTTGTTTATTTACACCCGCAGTTAGTAAACTTGGCAATCAAATTAAATTGTCACTTTTTGGTCTAACAATTTTATCTGCATATCAAATGAAGGAATAATTTTTCATACTTTCCATTGCCAACATTTTATGACTTGTTTTTACAAGAAAATTTTGCTGTCTGGGGAGGCGCCCCAAAAAAAAAATCCACAAAATACACACACACACACAGACAACAACAACAACTTTCGCGAAAACCCGTTTTCCACGCGTTCGCATAACATTACTTTGTTGTTGTTTTTTTTGCTGCCGCGCCCTTCACTCGCTTTTGTTGTCGCTTAGTTTTAGAAGCCAAATCTTTGAGGCTGCATTCGCATTCATTCAAACATCGTCGACTCCAAAAACAGGTTTTGTTCACTACATCGCAAAAAAAAAAAAAAAATATTATATGACGACAACAGCAGCGGGCTGGCAGCGACGCCAACGCCTGCTGTGTTTATTTTTATTTTGCATATATTTTGCGTTTTGCTTTTAAGTCACAAATTTTTATCTCTCTTTCTTTTATGGTCTGAGAAGAAATGGTCTCGTGCTGTGATTATTGTTGATCTGTAATTGTCAGTAGAATGGGTAGAATGGACTTATGAGAGAGTTTGTACGCTTCAGGTCAATGAGTTATGTTTAAAACAAGACACACAAACATCACAAAGAAGGCTAGTCTAGCACAGCTGTTTCATGAACCTCCCGATTTAATCATCAGCAGTCTTTGCCTGTCTATCTTTGAGTATGTGTGATATTTCTTGGCTTTTCTGTTAATGTTAAGGCTCAGCTGCGTGTTGGCTTTTTTTTACATTCAGATACAACTTCCAATATAATTTTAAGTACTTTTATATAGATTGATACTGATCCAAAAAAAAATAAATTTAAGTTAATTTTGCTTGAAAGTAAATCCGTAACGTACCATTTTTAATATATCGATAAGTCGATATATTCAACTCCCATTTCGAAACAGTCAATCATCAAATCAGTACAATCAAGGTTTTATTATGAGAAAAGAGAGATGTTACAGACAATGCCCTACTTGCACAAGTGTTGTTATAAAAACCATTGCTCACCCACAAAATCCCATATATGTCTTCTTCAATTCACTCACAATAATTCTCGACATAGCATGTCAAAATTAATTACGAATCTGATACAACGAAATACAACAAAATTTACTCACTCACGAACGTGTGTCTCTCGTAATTACCCCAAAATTTGCGGCGATAACAATCACCAAAATGAAAACGGAAATCGCGAAAACCAGAGACACACACACACACACCGGGGGCAGAGGAGACACTTCTGTATATCCCATGAATAATGAATGTCAAAATGAATCATCGATCGGAGGAGGCAACGAATTGCATATTAATAGCTTGGGCTATAAATCAACTAGTTTGCTGTTCGTTAGGGACAAAGACACGTGTATATGTGTCCGTCTTTAACAAAGTTAAATGAAAATGCATATATAATGCAAGTTGCAACTCAAGATAATTGCATTGGCATTTGACATTTTTTTTAAAAATAGAAATGAACCTTGTCTTAATTGATAGGCACGTGGAAAAGTGAAGAGCTCTTGGCTTGCAATTTTCCTGTTCTCAAGTTTCCAACAATGGTGTTTAACCTCAGGCACATTGCCGCAGTATTTAAAGGCCAAGTTCGTGGTTCATTGGCCAGACATGAAAGCTCGGGCGCCCAAATATTCAAACGGATGAGCATCTTCTGTTCAAATATTTGCACAAAACTTGTACTCAAATGCAAAATACGATGAAAACGAGACACGACGCAATTTCAATTAACATAAAACTTGTGTAAATCAACCAAAGAGGGTGAATAACTTATACAAATAGTTAAGCCCAAGCTTAGGCAAAACTAATTAAACAAAATTCAGGCAAATAAAATATTCTTTGAAAATATAGTAAGAATTTGAGGCGTATTTGTTAACGTAGAATTAATTTGAAAGATTTAATTTATTTGGCAAATTAATTTGTAACAAATTTATTTTTTTACAAAGAACGGCAAAGTATGTTAAATTATTTGACAGTTTTGACTCTCTGAGCAAAATCTCTGATTTTACTAGCATTACCTAAACGTTTTGGTTAAAAATTTGTTGCCAAAGAGACAAACAAATTTGGCTCCAACAAAGTTGTTTTTGTACAAATTGTTTGTTAGTTTGTTCAAATAGTTTGTGCAAACCTTAAATGTATTGTGTGATATATTCTTTTTGTTAAATATTTTCCTCAAAATATAAACAAAACCAGCCCCAATAACTATTTTGTTTAAAATTTCGTATAAAAATACGGCTAATTAAGAACAGACCAAAAAATGAAAATAATTTGTACAAAATTTTAAAGTCACTAATTTTATTTTTTTGTATGATTTTGAGTTAGTCGGGCAAAATTTTTTACTTATTTTTTTTTTTTTTTTGGGTGGGGGTTTTCCACCAAAAAGTAAGTATCAGTTTTGTGGAATTTCTATATAGAGCTCTAAATATGGGTTTTAAACCGATCAAATGTTGAAATTATCAATGGTGCCCATTATCGAAGACTATAAAAAATACAAAATTTTCGCAAACTGCTAAGCTGATCGGCCACAATTAGGCTGGGAGGCAAAGTATAAATAAATCTTTTAGGGTCCTACGAAGAGTTCAAGAGTGCTCCGTCCGTTACATATGGAGATTTCATAAATATAGGTTTATACAACAGGAAAAGTCTTGCGGTATTTCCATAAGCGGCCGCTGCATCAGCGCCTTCGTCATCTCAAGTTGTATTCGTAGCATCCTCTGTTCTTCACCTTTTGAGCTTCTTTGGACTAGCTCTTTTCACGCGGTCACCATTTGTGTGATTTATTGTAAAATTTTTGTTTTCAAGCTCGCTCGCTGAGCTATAGCGTCGCAAAAAGATGGAGCAAAATAATAATACGGCCTTTTTTATAAGACTTGTGCGATAGAGGCAAAAATGTATCACATGCTGCCAATAAAATTTGTGCAGTTTGGACCCGATTCAGTTTGCATTTCCCACCAACAACGATGTTTCAACACTCAATAAGGGCAGATGACTCGAAGAGCGCCTATCCGCAGCGACTTTGGTTACCCCGGGGCAGCTCGGATTTATGGGTGCCTCACGCGCCAAAAAAATTGCGTATGCTGCATGCGAATCGCTTCTTCAATCGCAACTATAGCCGACCCGTTCTTGAAGCACGATGGTGCACTGCCGATGAAAAGTGGGTCACTTACGACAAGTGAAGCTCCAACTGTAGTGCTCAAAAATATTTTAAGGCTTCGACCCAGACGGGGCCAAGGCAGGTGACGGCCAGGAAGGTTCTTCTCTGTGTTTGGTGGGATTGGCAGGGACTCTTGGACTATGAGCATGCTCCCCTATCGCCAAACGCACATTCGGACCGTTAACTGCCAACCATTGGACCGCTGTGCAGCACCATGCGGAGAGGCCATCTTAACACAACAAGGCAATTGTCTTCCATCAGGATAAGGCCATTGACCCCACGCATGTTTGGTGAAACGCCAGAAGCCCGGCAACGATTCTAGGTTCCTTTGCACCCCCCGTATGGACCGGATCTGGGCACTTAGTGATTACCACCTAGGTCTCTCCATGAGGCGAACGAAATTGTTACCCGGACGTTAGCCCTAAAAGAGTTTCCTGCGGCCAGTGGTGTTCATCTCATTTAGAACTTCCGCGTTCAGCTAAAACATAAATGGACCACATCGATTTTTAGGTGCTTACACTATTGACATAAGGAAATTCATTTATTAACCACATTCTGTACTTCATGGCTTATTCTAGGTAGTTTACTAGCCCAAACCAACTTCCATCTATGTCACCATTCAAAATATTTAATAGTTCCTGGTAGGTTAACGTAAATTTGAAAACACCTAACTCGAAATTCGTTTAGTACTGAACATGCGTCCTAGGAAATGGTGAGTTGATTCGTCCTCCGTCATGTTGCACAAGTTGCAGAGCCTTAAAGTTGTTTGTTGATTGTCCTTTAGGTTCAGCAAATCGCCCCTAAGAGTCCATGTTATGTGTCTTTGAGTGTTTCTGTCGTTACTTTTATATTCAGAGATATTTTGTATATTCTACTGTCGCTAGCTCTTGCTTTTTCAGTGTAGTTCTTCATTTGTTCTTGTCTAAGCTTTAAAAGATTTCCGCGTACTCTTTTCCAATCCTCTCGTGTTGCACTGTTTCGTAACTCGTCACCGTAGTGTTCGATATGTCTTTTTTCCAAGCAATGTTTCATTCATAAATTTTATTGGACAATATATGGAGGAGTCTATTACTTCTAAATTCGTACAAAGTTTTTCCAACATAATTCAGGTATAAAAATGGCCATCTTCCATACCCGTTTCCAATGCTAATACGTAATTCGGTGTGCAGTCCGATAGTTTTAGTATCCTTTTGCGGAAGTATCTATTAAGCTTATCCACCGCATCGAAGCACGTATTACCCCAAATTTGCGCACCATAGGTCTGCGCTCCTCTGCAGGCTGCATTGAATAAATGCCACTTCGACTTAAGGCCAATTTCATTTTTGTTGATAAATTGGCTTCATGTTGCATTAATAGTTGCTTCAGTTTCCTTGTTTACAGGCGAATAATTTGCCCAAGTTTTGATAAAATTTGACATTATTAGGCCAAAGGGAAACTAAATTTTCGGATTAATGTATGAACCATAGTTTTAGTTTTAGAGTCCTACAAATTCTGCAATCATTGCTGTTAGCCAAGTTTTCATTTTATTTGGGCAAATTAAATTGCCAGTGCTTGGACCTTAAACGGCCAACAACGTTAGCACTCCACTTATTATGAGGAAAACTATGGCAAGTTTGTCCAATTTAGGAGTTTGTCAAATTATTTTGAATTGTTGTGTTCTTTTTATAGCAGGCAAAAAATTTGTCTGTTCGCTAATTTTAAGTGGAAAATAACTAAATGATGTGTTCAATGCCTTTTTGGATCTAAGCTCACTACAAAGGTCACAAAGTACGAATTTGTTGTGCAAACTATTTGCGTTTACCATTTGTGTTTCAAACTGTCGGTTTTATAGGAAAGTATCGTCTTTTGCGTGCCCATTGTTCGTTCGATTTCAGTTTAGGTACTAGATCTGTACGTTCTGCAATTCAGCGCAAGAAGATCATATCGAGCTCTAAAAATTTGTGATATTCAATTCACGGGGTAGCCATCATTAAAATAATTTGTTTTACCGAACGAGAAGCTTGAAATGTACATCCGCCTGATGGTGCTTTGTTGGGCGTCGTGCGTATCCTTCCAAGAAAAGTGATTATTCGAGTCTAGGATCACATTATGTTCTGCTGCCATCAAACGCCATTCTTCATTGGAACGAATTGCCCATTCCTTAGGAGCACAGAAATTTCTTTTGTTGTTTCAAACCTCTATTTTGTTAGACAAGCTCTCCTACTCGAAGTACGCTACATATAGCTAGCGGATTAAGGGATGGAAACAAATACCTCATGTTTGCTCCAACAAATTTTTTAAATTTTGCATATATATTGGTGGAGAATGCGACTTAAATTGAATTATCCTCTTAAAAATGCATCATAAACATATAACACAATCAAAAAATTTCAGTTAATCTTAAATTAACCCAAATCTAAATAGGAAATTTTTGGAGAGAGATTCAGAGCCCAGTTTTTAGAGATGACATCAATTGGAACATTGGTGGGCCAACTCGATTTTCTAATTAGAAAATGAAATCTCTAAAAGTTCTGTGGCACCAATGAAATTTTTCGGATTTACAAGCTAACCGTCGGAATTTTTTTCTGTGGCACCCCGAATAATTATTATACAAACTTCATACTCGAAAAACCACATCAGTGGCACCATCCATTAAGGGCTGGCAAGTTATAACTCATGTTTGGCGCCAACAAATATTTAAATTTTTAATTTTATTTATGAAGAATATGCATCAAATTTTTACTATAATTTAAAAATGACTCTTCAAATCTCTTCTTGTGTATAAACATATCATTTCACATCGAATACCCTGAGGCTGCATTCATTCATACAAAAAGCGTTAAACTTGATTTAACAAGCTTTTGAAAAGCCATTTAGCATTTTTATCTAAAGTAGGCTTGTCATAGCCATGACCTCTCGCTGGATGGATCTCAAGTCAATTTCATCTCAAGATGATTAATGTGCCTAATGCTCTTAATAACCCTCAAACCAGTTGTAGCTTGGAACACTAAACTTGTCACATTTGGTTAAATGTCTAGACATAAATCGAACAATGATCGATCAGACAGCACGGAACCGCACCCAAAAGCAAATGCAAACGTTAGTCATTAATCATAATAATGGTAATCGGTCAATGGGTAGAGGTCAATTTTAAAATGAAATTCTCATCGAGACCATTTCGCAATGCAGAAAAATAATTAACTACTGTTGTATTGGGGGGGGTCATCATCCCATTTAAATTGATTTTAGAGTCATAATTTTGTTCATTTCATCATTATCATCATTTCCCAGACATTTCTACTGTCCAGGTGTCTTTTGCCATTTGAGTTTCAAATTGCTCTTCACTTTTCCTTCCACTTTTCTTATTTACTTTTCGTCTGGCTGTTGGCCAATTTGTCTGTCAAAAGTTTAACAGGACAAAGTTTTTGGAAGATGACTTTTAAGCACTGCTTTCTCCATCTCACTCTGTCTCTCTGTTAGGCAGCATAAACTAAAATTAATTAACCGTAGTTGAAGTTTATTTTTGGATTTAAATTTCACATAGAGAAGAGAAGCTGAAAACTTAGTTGAAAAATGTTTGTCTAAAGTTTTTGTGGATAGAAAGTTTAATATGGAATTAGCTGCAAATGATAGCTTAATACATATAATGACTTGTTATCAACGCACAGTCTAAACGGCAAGAGATAGAAAATTATATTTTTGACAGTTTGGAAAATTGAACTCTCAAGGAAGATTAATTGTTATAAAGATTAATATATGACTGTTTTAGTGACCTCTTGAAATCCGCCAACTCGCAGAAGACAGGCAAAGAGTGCTGATGATTGTGCCGGGAGAGTCATGAATCAGCTGTACAGTCGATCAGCCTCCTTTGTGGTGTGTGTCTTGATTTAAAAAGTTATGAAGAAACAAAATAAACAGAACAAACTAAACGTCTCGCAGAAGATAGGCAAAGACTGCTGATGATTGTATCGGGAAATTCATGAAACATCCTCACAACCAGCCTTCTTTGTGGCGAGTGAGTGTGTGTCTTGATTAAAAAAGTTATGAACAAACATTCTATGATTGATAAAGATTAAGACATTAATTTGAGTTTCAATTTCGCACTTGCTGTATAATAGTCAACGCAAACGAAAATTTTATATCTGACCCACAAACTTATTTATTTATTATCTTAAGCCATTTTTAAGTACAAAATGTATCAATCACGTTTTATGCAAACACAACTCTTATCGCACATTTTCAACACCTTAAAGCACACATGTTGACTAAACAGATTTAACAAATTTCTTAAGAAATTTGCTCATAAATTTCAAATCGTGACTGTAAAATTGTATTATACAACTCTTGTTATTATAGTAAACAATGATGAGAATACACAAAATGATGATTAGAACTGTCTAAGCTTCATTAACACCTTCAACTCCCACAATGAACATGGAAAAATGTCTAACAAATTGTAAAATGTAAACAAATGTGCAAACTTCACAAGTTTTGTTAGGTAAGCCAAAGCCTCTCCCGTCAAAAATAGCAAAATTAATCAGCAAAAAAAAACTTCGGCGCCAGTTTATTGATTAATGCCATTCGATTAGCAGAATGGGTCGATGTGTGAGTGTGTCCAAATTTGGTTTCAATGGCTGTCAATCGAACCATCATCATCATCATCATCATTGAAGCTCGAAGAGAGAAACAAAAACAATCGAAATTAAATTTGGCAGAAAAAAGTGGATATAGCACGCAGCTTCCAGGCCTGCTTTTATGATATAAAAATAGCCAGTCAGTTGCCACCACTCAGTATGTTATCCACAACTGACAAAACAAAGGCTTTGCAAAGTATTCACATGCCAGGTTTGAAAATCATGTTAAAGCCATTTTCTTTCTCTTCAGAGTCTGTGTTTAGAGATGGGAGCGTGGCAACTTATTGTGCAAAGCTAAGGTTTCACACACTACGTAAACAAGTCATTAGCAGTTCAGCAGCATTGGATTGTTGTGTACATTTAAACTATAACAAATAAATCGATTTTCTCACGCACGCATCTCCAACTCCATCTATTGTGCTTCCGAGCTGTCTCTCAATCTGACATACCCATGCCCCCATCTTCACCTTTCTATTCCCCACCACTTGGCTTTTATTGCTACTGTATTTTTACAGCTAATAGGCAACAACTGTAGAACTGACAGAAAAATTGGCGTGCAAATTGAAAAAAAAAAAAAAAAGTGAAACGACTTCAATGAAATTTTAGTTCGCTGACATTGAAAAGACTTGTTTTTTTTTATGCACTTCTTATCAATAGAAAGAGTGAGAGAAAAATATTACCCTTCGATTTGCACAGCTGGGCAAAAGCAAAACGTTTAAAGTCCGGAAAGGGGTATCCAATCCAAATGGTTTTTTTTTTTTGGGGCGAAGAGTTATTTGACATGGGAAATGAACGTTTGAAATTGGAAAACGCTTTGGGGTCCATACGTACAAATATAGAAGTTCGATTTATGCTTTATTGATGGCAATTTGTGGCAAAAATAATTGCTAGTCGTAAATTGATTTCTATTGATTTAACCATTTGTTATTGTTGTTTTACTTGTGAGCAATCAATTTATTTAAGCAAAGTCATGGGAAAAAGGTAAATAGATGAGAGGGAAGGGAGATTGTCTTTTTTTTGTTTATCAACGGAAATGACAATAACAAATATTGGAAAGCCAAGATTGAAAAGGCGGAAAGGAAAAAAGTTCCCACAAGTTTGATGGATGAGATTACGGGATAACATTTAACATTTAAGCCTATAAGTTAAGCAACTGTGGCGAAAAGGTTTAGTTTTATGCATAAAGTATAACTAGCGTCGGGGTCACCACTTTTTGATGTATGAAAATATTTGTTTAATATTAACGCCTGATTCATTTGTAAAATAAGTAAATAACTACTTACGAATCCCGCCCTATACTTTAATAGGATTTTATTCGCGAGCTTGATACATTTTACTTAAATGATAGCTAGCGTCGGGGTCACCATTTTAAGATGTATAAAGAAGCAAAGCAAATATCTCTAAGTATTTTGAAAATTTAGCCTTTTATGATGAAATAGGACTAGTTCTATTGAATGGGTAGTTTTGATAACAGTAAATGATAGGTGTAAAGGCTGTTTTAAAATATTTCAGGCGTCGGGGTCACCATTTTCTAAAGAAAGATAAAGTGTATTTTACTATTACACTTTCATAAATAAAGTAAGTGAGTATTCACGAGTGACACCGTACACTTGTTTATTAAAAACAAAGACGAAACTATTTACAAAAATTTTACATCTAACCTTGAAGATAACAAGCGTCGGGGTCACCATTTTCTAATGTAATACCAAATCTACCGGGACACAAGTAGATTTAGTGACACATTTTATCTGAAATCAAATATATTACAAGCGAAATTTAAATATTCAACATAAACATATTTCAAAACAACACCTTGTCCTTAATGCTTTTTAAAGTAGGTCCAAAGCTTCTCTTTGCAAAGGGTTAAGAAGAACTATTTACCGAATTTCGTAGGGTTTCAAATAGTGATGTCGGAATATCGATATCGAATATTTTATGAATATATTTTTGTAAGTTTCAGCCATTCTCTTAGATATTAGTAATATCAGGTATCTTAGTAATATCCAATAGAATCCGACAGAGACACCACCCTTTTTGTGGCCGAAACCAAAATATCGTCAAAACATCCCTTGTTTCAAATAGGGTTGCCACATATTTGGAAAATATAATATCGATATTTTTAGGATATTAAAAAAGTACCAATTCGATACTGATATTTTGTTGTAAACACATCGATATTAACGATATTTTCAATAAATAGACACGTTTTTACAATAAGCAGTTCTATTGAGATAATTAAGGTGTCATTTAACTAAATCTAGAGATCAAAGCTCCAAGATACGGAAAAAGTAAAGATTAAGGAACGATTACTCTTCTTTTAGATAGCTGATATATGTTAGATAAGTTTACAAATTACTCAGTAATTTGTTAGTTTCTGTGAAAAGGTGTGAAATCGACCCTAAATGTTTTATAAGTTTAACAAAAAATGTGTATTCCGAGCTAGCAATTCTTAGCCGGCTCGAGGTCATATTATAATTATGTTTGCCCATAACTTTAAACAAGAACAGAAAACAACACAAAGAAGGCTGGTTTGAGATGTCTTTTTCTAAAGTTTTAAAGTTTTTTTCTAGTTCACAAATACATCAGTCTTCAATGTTACGTATCACGAATTTTGATTTAGCAGAGCACTGTTAACTGAGCAGCTGCCTAAGTCAGGTTATGCTTACGAATGAAACTTCAATGTTAAATGTATGTTTTTTGCAGCAATTTGTAATGGCCAAATATCAATAAAAACAGAAAGTTTTGTCGAATATTTTTGATGGAATCAATCGTTGTGGTATGCACTATGTTTTAGTCTTTTTGATCTGTAGAAATTAATCGAGGCGTTCCTGAAGTTGAGAGTATTTGTGATTCATCAACAAAAAAAAATTTGGGAAGAAAATTCATGTTTCCAAAGCCCAACCAAATTTTGTTTAGATTTGTTAGAGTTGTGACTTTTACCACCTTTTAGAGCTATTAATTCAGCTTCTGTTTCATTTTTCTCAACCCCAATTATGTGCAATTCTTTGCAAAAATTTCCTTTTTAGGACTCCAACTCATTTTCTCCAATGCATAAATTTGACTAGTCGGGAAGATGTTATTCTTCATTTCTCTAGAGAGGGGTTGGGTCAAAGTGTTTCAGACGCATAAGAAAGATTTTTAAAAGATATAAGGAAGGATGTTTTTTGCAATTCTGGCGATGAATCGCGGAAATTTAACCGAATAATGCAACAATTTAAACGCAGAAAATCAATTCTTAACCATTGAGAAGCACATCAACCCAGAGTGTCGTTCCAGATGGTCATTTACGCTAAAACGTATTAGAGGTCGTAGGAAACAAGCTGCTGGAGATAGCTTGGTACAAGAAGCAAGTAAACAAGCAAGTAAAAAGTAAAAAACGAAAAGCTGACCATGCAGCAGTTCTTAAGATTGTTTATATAAGCCCGCAAAAGGCAAAAATGACCTGAAATTTAGTGTCACATCCAATCAAGAACCCTTTCCGGTCTTCTGTCGACGACGCCTAGCCTTTAAAGTGTAGTATTTCGCAGTTAGAAATGTCAGTAAGAACAAGACAAAAATTTCAAAGTTTCATGATACTTGAAATTCCATCAAGTTTGTGGGCGAAAAATATGTTTCTTATTACGTGTCAATAATTGTACATTCGTTTTTATGTAAAATAGCAAGAAAAACAATTTTTTTTTATTTGTAAAAATTTTTTTAAGGCTTGGTGAACTGCTTCCACGCCCTCTTTTTCGCTTGTGCGAATAACCCAACGGTATACACTAACCTAAAGAAAAAAACGAAATATCTTTTTTGTTTTTTTTTTTTTATTAATGCCTGATTTTGGTGAAATCTCCTACAGTGGGCCCTTACGGACATCCGATACGAGAAGTTTCATACAAAAATTGAGGGAAGAAGAAGCAGAAGTTTTTAATATTTGCAAGTACGGAGGTGAGAAGTTAAATGTTACGCTTAACAGCACATTTGTGAAGGAAATCAATCAGCGAGAGAAGTCGTTTGGACGTTTTCCAATGACAAAATTTCTTTCAGGCCTGATTCGATTAAATCAGGCGGACTCTGAATTCTAAAATGATTCTGCTTTCAAAAACAGATTATTTCTTTCGGCTTTTGTCTTTAAATTTCCATTTATGTTCATTCGACTTTCATGTTAGCAAAAGTTTCAACCGAATTTTAGAATCAGTTCTTGGGTATCGTAACTGTTTTCAATTCCGATCGGTCGGATTCGGAAATGAGAACAGGCCTGTTTAATTTTGGCGGTGAAAGAGAGGGATGTCGTTTGAAATCTTTCCCACCCCCAGCCATTCAGACTTAAATTTTGTGAACAAGGCTTGGGGAGAAATTACCGATATTTTACAAAAAATCAACTTGGCATCAATTCAAAATACAGATGATCAAGCAGTATGACCCACCGCCAATTAAATTTAAAAAAACTCAAATTTTTGGTGTAATTTTATATTAAGTCTGGTCACACTATTCTTACGTTCCACGGTGACGAAACATATGACGAAGTTAGCTAAATTACGTACTTTGGATGTCCGTACGGGCCATAGGGGCAAATACTACTGAAGATAGAACCGGGAAGTTTTTGAAACAACCGTACAGTCGACCAGCCTCCCTTGTAGTGTTGTATAACATAACATGACTTGCTAGTTTGATTATTATAAAGTTCGTAAAAACAGTCGCGATGCGTATTTTATTTCATTCAGAAACTTATTGTGGTAACTTTTTCATGATTTTATATTAATGGGATTGAGGAAAGATGATTAACTTGAATAGAAAAAATTTTATTATGAATAAAACGTAGAGCTAAAATTTTTGGGAGCACTCTAATATCCAAAAGAATGCACTCAATAAACCTCACTTTTTATGGCCGAAACCAACAAAAATATTGACGAAAAATATCACAAATAAATTCGATATCCGATGTAACGCCTCAGAAACATTTTCGATAAACAAAACTATCAATACTTCGATATATAGATATTATTTCAGGCATCCCTAGCCCTTTTTATGGCTAGCGACATTTATTTTTATCCTAAACATTATCCATGGCAGTTTTCAACTTTCTAAGACTTGAAAATAAGCTCAAAATTAAGCTTACGTCGGGGTCACCAGTTTGATTAATTTCAGTTTGACAAAATATGGCAAACTCTTATACCAAATTACACATATTTACGTACGTAAAGTATCAAATTCAGTTAGAACCACTGAACAAATTAAAAATGCTGCCTAATGCAGTGCATCAAAAAAAAAACTTGCGATAGCATCAGCTAGATCTGAAATGTTGGACTTAAAGATGCTAATTTACTTATTTCAAACATTTATGGGGTATAAAATATTGAAAACCCAAAAGAATTTCGGGATTACAAAGCAAACATAGAAATCGCACGATTTTGTTTGTGTTCCCAAGTACCAACATAGCGGCTACAGCGACTTCAGGTGGCAAAAAGTAGCGAAACAAAAGGCAAACAAATTCTGTAGTTCGTTATCGTTCGCTGAGACTGCCTGAAGCTTTCGTCGAAACTAAACTTTAAAATGCAAGCAATAAAAAATCGTTGTTTTTAGTACATTCTCGTAAACAAACATGAGGACTTTTAGTTATCATCTTTCCAAAGTTCGTGCATATACATATCTCAATTCACTTTAAAAAGTACGAAAAAAAAAATAAATAACATTCCTTCAAGCCATTCGTAACAAATTACAGGCAAAACCAACAAATAATTCAAGGAATGCGGTTGGCAAAAACAACAACCAAAACAAAAGCAGTCAAACAGCAAATACAATCTGGTGACATCGACACCAACTTGAACAGCAAATAACAAATCTGATTCATCAGTTGGCTTTGACACACTGAATTATAATACCTGACAGAGACACGTGCCAATGTCCATTCTCCCCAGCAAATAAAAAGGAATTTTATTTGTTGAACTTGAAAAATTCTCAGAAACAATAAAATGCGAAGCACCAAACCTTTTTAATTGTAACCAATAAACCAAGATTTGTTAATTTACTAAAAATAAACACGCTGTTTGCGGTTTTTTTTTTTTTTGGTGTGCTTGGAATGAACACGATAATGAGGTTGTGTGTGTGTCTGAAATTACAATGCGTCAAGCTTGTCTTCTCTTTTCTTCTTTAGATTTTGTTGTCGCTTAGTTTCAATTTGTTGTTAAATTTATTGTGTGTGAGGAGGTTTTATATTTTGATTGATGACGCCTGATTATGAGTCAGTTCAGAGCAGTGGGAGTAAGATGATTTTGTGTGAGGATGAGTGAAGATTTAAATTTAACATTTTACAAATTGCATTCATAAATTTACTTCATTTTAAAAAAACTTACTCTAAACAATTATTTATACGGTCACTCTGACAATTGTTTTTCTTCATTCTGCTAATAAAAATCATTTGAAAAGTTTTCGCTCCTTTTTTAATAACATAAAAGCTTTAGAGTATTTCCAGCTTGCGACAATCCCAAACATATCTGAAACTTAATCAATTTTAAAGTTAACCAACATTTCCCAAAGCCACACCTGATATGCACCCACAAGTGCTGAACTAAGCCTCCTGCTCTTCAGTTTACCTGACACCAAGCATCATATTGTTTGCCATAGACAACAGATAAAAAGTTGACAACTTTGTGGACACACACCCTACCTCTATATACATTCCCCTCACGTTTTCCACCAACACTCATCCTCCTCTGGCTCTGACTTTTATCAATACTACTCCAACATTCAAGTGCAGTCAACCATTTTGGGGCACGTCGACGGCAAATAACATTTCCGTTCTGCGTCCATGTGTAAAAAAAAAATAAAATAAAAACAAATGAAAACTGTTCACCAGAAAACAAACGAACAACAAAAAAACACAACCAACTTTGGTTGATTTCAAATTGAAAAAACCTTTGTTTGTTGAGATGAAAATGCAGAGATACATATTTGAAAATATAGTATAAGTTCCAACATCCGTAACCAATTAAGAATTCAATTGAACTCTAGGCAATTAAAAAGGTAAAGAAGGAAGATGATACCCAATTAGGTCATCTTAACAAACATTTAAGCTACACTTGGTTTTGTACAATACTGAAAGTAATATGGGCAATGTTTACTATGTCTGACTGAATTGCTTTTTGCTCAAGTTGCATTTTATATGGTTTCAGAAAAGTAAATGAGTTATTTCAAGCTTTTCGTAGTTGTTTTAAGTCGGAAATAGGGCCAGGATTGGTCTTCTTGTGAATCATATGTGAAATATGACAGCTTACAAAGTAAAACTCAAAGAAATAATAGTGAAATTCATAGTTGGTTCTAGTGTCGATGTCCGAAGCAAGATAAGAATGAAAAATCTTGATCCTAGTAAAAATTTTGGTTCCCGTATTTCTTGTTTCAAGAGTTTCATAACAAAATCTAAGTATCAACAGTTTTGAAATCAAGTATAAGTAAAATTGTAGACAGAATCAAAACCAAGAACAACCATTCTAGAATTAAGAGCTTAACATACTCAAAACCAAGAAAACTCATTCTTGAATTAAGAGCTCAATGAGATTAAAAGTAAACCCATTTCCTTTTGAATCTAAAGCTCCACAGTGTCAGAAGTAAAATGGGCCCTCTTCAATCAACAATCTCTAACTATAGATCTCACAGATTAACTGAAAAAACATCTAATTAAAAAAAAAAAAAAAAAAAAAAAAAAAAACAAAAAAAAATTTTTTAAAAAAATTAATTAAAATTAATTAAAAATTACTCCTATAAAATTTCTAAATATTTAAACAATATTTTTTTAAAAAAGTTAAATGTTGAAAAAAATATTATTAATTTTACTAATATAAATACGTTTTCATTAATAATAAATTTTAAAAAAATTTTGAAAAGAATAATATTAAATTTTTAAAAAAAAAAAAAAATAAAACACAAAAAATTTTCGTACAAACATTAATTATTAAAAGCCTTAAATTTACACTGTTAAACTGAAAAATCATTTAGGTCTAATCCTCGATTTTTTATGACTCGAAAAGAGGAATGGAGACCGTAGAGTTTTCAGTCAAGAAACCCTTCAACCTTGTACGAAATGATGGTTTTCGATTATTTTCCATGATATTCGTTAGATGAACACTTTCTGTCCGTCACCAAAAGCCGGATAGGGTTTGTACCATCTGATAATATGGGACATGTCAATGCATATAATTTCGAGCAAAAAATTGACGAGAATCTTTACATTGGGTATAAGTGGTTGGGTTTCGTACTTTTCTTCTGATATTCAGCTTTATAGATAACTCTCCGTACCATTATCGTTCTTGCGTTTATGATTTAATGTTGAAGTTGAACGTGTAAATTGAAGCTTTTTGCACAAACAATTTTTAACAGAAGACTACGTTTTATTTAAAAAGATTTCTGATGCGGCATGCCGATTCAATATGAATGTTCCAGTCAAATAGTAGCATATTCAAGGTCACAGTACCCGCTGTGTCAAAGACGGCCGCTTCCACGCGATCACATTTAAAAAAGGTCGGTCTTCAACCGTCAACTACGCTCTCTGTCTCTCTCTTTGGTTGTAGGAGAGAAACACCTTTTTTTAAATTTTTCTGTCAGGTCTGGCTCGGGCCCTTTGCTAAAATTCCACGCATTCAAAATTTTTTTTGTATGTATGCATCGTTGTGTAAGCATACAACAACAACAATATAAATGTGTGCGAAAATATACGCCTTCTCTCTTTCTCTCCTACTCCTCTCTTTATCTTCTCCACCATGAAACAACCTTTTGAAGTTCAGTGCTGTAATACTACGCGGTTGCTCTCAACCGATCGGTTCTGTATTTCGGCAACCACAGCCAACAGCTACTCGCTGCCTTGGCAGAACGATGAGTTGAAGTTATGTGCGAGTATAGTATATAAAAAAACTCCATTGTAAGTCTTCGGCTTCTAAAAAATCAGAAAAACAAGTAAGCCAAAGTTTGTATAGTACTGAGTCACTGTGCAGCCAAGTGAACTGGGTGAAGTTCTGTGTGACCTTAATTTGTACAAACTCATTGTACTTGGATTTACTTAAAAACTCATCTAAACTTGTAGGCTTCCATATAATGATGTTAAATTGAATTTGAAATACCATCAGGCCTGTTTTTCATTTCCGAATCGATCGAAAATAGTTCGGATTATCGAGAGTCGTTTTGAACATCAAGACAGCCGAATGAAGATACATTGAAATTTGAAAACAAAAGACGAATAAACCAAAGGTTTTTGGAACCGGAACCATTTTACAATTCAGTTCGGCATGATTTCATTGAAATCAAAAACGGGAACAGGCCTGAATATTTTACAATAAATTAATTTCCGACTTTGGAAAAATTGCCTAACAGTTTCAAAATTGTGATTTTAATTGGAATAATTATCCAAAGAAATCCGGGACTTGTGTCTTTAACAACTACCTCGAACCTATAGTACCATTATGATATTGAACGATGAGGTTAAATAAGGTTCTGAACGGCGAGAGACTTAAAAACAAATTAAGGATTAAAGACGAGACTAGATCCAAGGCATAACAGCCACAGTCTTCATAGCTTTCTGACACTACCAAGCCCCACGCACCAACCCTATTTTCACTACATTGAAGGTTTGCCGCTCACGGTAGCCAACAGCATCCCTTTAATACCAGGCAGCCAACAAGAAGGTGTATTTAAACTTGCTAGTCTTGGACAATAACGTTTTTCTTATTGATTACGAGAACAGGTTAATATTAAAAGAATATCTTTTAGACCAACGTTGGCCTGACCGCATCAAAGCAACGACCATCATATATCATAGATTGCCCTTTTGCTCAGCCGAACCAAGTTTAGTTTCAGACTGCAACCGTCTTTGTTACGACCTCGAGCAGTCTGAGCCCAGTCTCAGTTAAGCTTAAAAAAAACCGCGACAGACAGTGCGAGGATCGAACCTGAGCGCCATAGCGCAGCTGACAGTGAAAAGGGTCTGAGAGCAAATCTGCTATCTATACTTCTATCATCTATGATCTAAGGCTATCCAACGACTGAAAGATACGACTCTCTGTTATCAGCTTCGGCATGCGTTCGGATCGTGTATGTGTAAATAGCGAATTGTCTTCACCCTCTGGAGGGAACCAGTGACCACCGCTTTTTAAGACACTACCCAGAGTTCTCAAAATAATAGTGAGCATTTTCAAAAGTGAAAATTATTGGGTTGCCCAAAAAGTAATTGCGGATTTTTCATATAGTCGGCGTTTATAATTTTGAACCCCCCACCACCGCTCTTGTGACTCTTACAAGTGCATTCTTGCTCTTTTTGTCAGTTATTAGCTGTCACTATTAGCTTGCTTTAGAAAAAATTGCGCGTAATTTTGTTTACTTTTGTTTGATTGGCGCCCTTTTAATATGGAGTCCACAAAAGAGCATTTTCGTCATATTTTACTTTATTATTTCCGTAAAGGAAAAAGCGCAGAGAGTGTTGCTAAAAAGTTGCGTGATGTGATGGTGATAAAGCCTTAAAGAAAAGACAGTGTCAAAAGTGGTTTCGTTCTGTAGAATTTTCACTTAAAGATGATGCCACGGTCGGCCAAAGAGAGGAGTGATCAAATCAAAGTTGATATCAAATGGATCGTCATGTAACTGGAGCGTGAGATAGGAGGATTTTTACCAAAATCAACCGTTCATTATCATACAAAGTCTTGGACTGGTGAAAAAGCTTGATATTTGGGTACCACATGAATTGAAAGAAATTCATTTAACAAACCGAATCAACGTTTTGTGATATGCATCACCAAGCATAATGAATTCGATCCATTTTTAAAGCGAATCATAACTGGAGATGAAAAATAAATTGTTTACCAATAACGTTAATCGAAAGCGATCATGGTCCAAGCATGGTGAACCAGCTCAAACCACTTCAAGGCTGATATCCACCAAAAGGTTATGCTGTCTGTTTGGTGGGATTGGAAGAATTGCGGTATATTTTGAGCTGCTCCAAGGAAGCAAACGATTAATTTGGATGTTTACTGTCAACAACTGGACAAATTGAATGCAGCCATCAACGAGAAACGGCCAGAATTGATCAATCGTAAAGGTGTCATTTTCCATCATGACAACGCCAGACCACACATCTTTGATGACCCGGCAAAAACTAGGTTAGCTTGGCTGGGAAGTTTTGATGCATCCACCATATAGCCCTGACCTTGCACCCATCAGACTACCATTTATTTCGATCTTTGCAGAACTCCTTAAATGGTAAACTTTGCAAAATGATGAGGCTATAAAATCGCACTTGGTTCCAGTTTTTTGCAGATAAAGGCCAGAAGTTCTATGTTGAAATAAATAGGAAGATGGCAAAGGTTATCGAACAAAATGGAAATTATATATTTGATTAAAGTTCATTCTAAGTTTAATTAAAAATGCATTTTGCTTTTCTTTAATCAAATTACTTTGAAACGTTTAATACTTTTATTTAAATTTTAATTGATTTCTTATTTACTAATCCTGATTCAAAATATTATTATTTTGTAGATCGATATCTAAATCAGTATTCATAATATCTGAATATTATGGAGGGGGTCAATTTTACGTACAAGCGTTTAGCAAAATCGAAATCAACGAAAAGTTCTGGAAAATTTTGCCAGAAACCATGGGTTTCATGAACTCATCTTGATTGTGATGGCTATAAATTTCTCTGCGACATTATGGATTTGTCTTTAATCTTCCTATACATTAATCGACCCTTAATGTACATTAGACCGTACCTGCCACATATTGAAAAGTAATTTTTGGTCTAGTTTTTGCACAACATATCTCAAAAAATTCTGTATATTTTATAGAAATATGTTAAAAATCAAAATCAGATATATTGAGGTTTGATGTTCCCTAGAAGGCTCTAAAAGTTCAAATTTCGCTGTCAATTTTGTTTTGAGCTGCTAGAAACGTCATAGTAGGCAGACAAAAATTTTGTGAAAATTGTAAAAAAAAAAATGTCTTAACATGTCGTACAATTTATTCAGCAACACAAGCGGACGGCACCAAATCTGATTATGGCATATCCTTATGGCCTGCAAACTACAAATGAAAATTTGGCAAGGAAAAATATTAATGACATATTTGACTATGCACTTGTAGATTATATAAACAGTGGGTTTACTAAAAAATTTAGTTATTTATAAAAAAAAAATGTTAAGGTTCTACCCAGAATTGAACTCGGTTCGCCGGATTCAAAGTCCAAAGTGTTTATCACAACACCATTTAATATATAAGTTTGTGTTCCCTTCCTGAGTTACTAGATTTATACAAATTAGATTAAGTTACAAGATTAGCTTAATCGATAGCAACTAAGCCGATAGGTACATTGTTCGATAGACGATAAGTAGGTAATAAATCGCCCTATTATAATTGAAAAGTCAATGAATGTGCACGCGTAATTTATTCGCTAGGAAACTTACCTACCTCAATCCTAACCCTAACATCCCTCGCTACATTTTTCATATAATTTAACATGAAATATTTAATTTATTTGTTCGACACTTTTGTAAAAGGTCTCTGTCTACATTGACAATCTCAAAAGATACATTATGGGAAAATTGGTTCTTTTTAAGCCTTCTATTCGAGCCCATCAAACCTTATTATATCTGATTTTGGATTTTGACAAATTTTCTATAAAATATACAGAATTTTTGAAGATATTGTTGACAAAAAGATCGTCACATGTGGAAAATCGGATGAATCTAATTTACAAGAAATATTCCCGTTTTTATTCCGTTTTTTTTTGAAGCCCCGCCCCGATTAACCTAATAGTGAGGTATTCATGTCCCATCCCAATTTTTTTGAACTATTCCCCTTTTCGCCTTGATCATTGACAAGTCGATTTAATCGATTTATATTTGATATTCATGATATTCGATTTGTATGCAATCTACGATTTTTGTACAGTTAATATTATTTAATCGATGAATAACTTTTTATCTATTAAGACATATTTCTCTTTTTCCAGATAGCTATGTATCAGAAAGCTAGAATTTGCTCTAAAGATTTCAAATCGGTCCAAAAATATATCAATATTAAGTATTAAACGATCAATGTTTAAGGATCAAAATTAATTTGCCATGTATCGATATATTGATACATTAATCAACCGATATCTTATTTCAACAATACTTTATCGATGTTTGGAAGTTCATTTGGATATAGTTATCATGGGTATGGACAGAAATCTAAAGAAATTGGCCAAAATGTTCAAGTTATATAGATAACTTACCCCCTTTTTGACTAAATAAATTTAATGTTTAATTTGTCTATCATAAATGTTCATTTATAGATGACAGAAATGAAATATTATAGCGTTCAAACACTCATTTTTCTTGTTTATAGAAAAGTAAAAAAATTTTTTTTTTTTTCATAAAAACCATGCCACATACTCTGGCTATCATTTAAAAAACCGCAAGTAATTTGTTGCACGAGTTGTGGAGATATCCCCTTACACACACATTTTTTTCTACAAATTTTTAGAATGAATTTCGTTGACACTCACCACTTTGACTGCCATTAACAGCCGCCTCCTTGGCCTGCTGATTATTGCTTTGCAGAATATCGGATAAAGATAACGATGAAGCTATAAGCTGACGTTTCTCCTCGAAATTGAGAAAATCCATAGAATTGCTACGCTGCGGTGTTACAGTAATGGTCACCGATTTTTGCATTTTGGCCACCACACAAAGTTGTTGCTCCAAATCGGCCGCAGTTTGAGCAGCACTGGGTGAATCTGGTGGCGAACCCATGGAGGGTCGATCAATGCCATCGGTGAGATCGGGTGGTGGTAACTGCTGCTGTTGTAGTTGTTGTTGCTGATGATGTTGATGTGTTTGATGATACGAGGGATGATGCAATTGTTGAGCCGCAAAGTAGGAGAAGGCTGGTTGTGCAGTGGCAGCGCTGTATGAAGGCGGACCCAAAGGCGAATGGGGTGGTGCATGAGCCACCCGAGAAGCTGCAGCTGGTGACAATTGATAGACACCACCAGCTCCTACACCCGGGCTAGATGTCTCATGGCCATTGATGGCCGCCACTAAAGTGGCCAGATTATTGCGACTGGTGTTGCTCGAGGGTCCTCCCACTGCGTACTTGGCATTGCCATTGGGTGACTGGGAGGCTGAAGCTGCTAGATGCAGCTGTTGGGCCTGAAACTTGTGCTGCTGCTGCAGCTGGGCCAAAAGCTGTTGCTGTTGCTGCTGATAGACCATGGGCGGTGGTGCAGTGGCTGAGAGATGCTGCATTTGTGGGGTGCCTAAAACGTTACTCCCACTATTGTGGCTGCTGTTGTTGCTGTTGTTGCTGGCCGTTGATTGTTGGCTCTGCAACTTGTTGCTGCGTAGTGACATGGTCCTGGGTTTGCTTTTCGGGTTGGTGTTGTTCCGAAATGTGTGTGTGACACGCACAATGCGGTTCTAGCCCAGAGCCATGGGTTGGGTTTTTGGTTGCCTAATTAGCTATCCACAGTAGCTTGCGTGGGTTGCTCATTAAGTTTTTGTCACACTTTTGTTTATGTTTACCTTTTGCTTTTTATTGTTATTTTTGCACTCGACTTTCTGTGTCACTTTTGAGTGGTTTCACTTTTGGTTAATTACTGCAATTAAATTATATACATCTATATGTTTGTTTCTCAACATGCAATAGCAATTAGCAACAACAACAACACACGACAAGCAACAAAGTCAATTGTTTTCACTTTAGTTGCGGATAGAAACTTGAACTAAAAATTAAAACTCGAAACCATAACTAGAATCAGAACCCATTTAAGGGTTTTAAAGAAAACAAGGGGAAATATATATGTTTTGCCATTTTCGGTAGCACACCGACGTCGACCTTCTGGCTTTGATGCGCGGAATGCGACATAAGCTTATAACTATACTTTTTTGATGAATCTTTATTAAACTTTCTCCCAAATCTCAAATTAATTCTCGCAACATTTTATATTGCAACCACAGACATCAAACCAACAGCCAGCCACTTGAAGTGTCATTCAGTAAAATGTTTTCAATTTTATGAAAATTAACTCGAATTGCAATTGCTTCAGCAAGCAACCAACCACCCGGCTTTAACCACCGTAAAACCAACAGCTCTTTCACAAAACAAAAGTTGGCCACTTGTCGTCATCATCAAAAACGTTGCAATTGCCGACAGCTGGTGAAGGAAGGAGATTGAAGCCAAAGCAAGGAAATGGAGCATCATCATGTGCAATACCCGACGGCCACTTGAGTGAAACAAAAGGAATGGAACCAAAGGTAGGGCAAGGATTGGTTGGAGGGGAGGGGGATGGAGAATTGGCTACAACAATGGCTGTGTAAAAATCTTATTTAAAGGATTGCCCCAAAGGCAACAACAAAATGAAATATAACCCAGCAGGTGTGAGTGGGTAGATGATGGTTTAGAAATTGAAGTGGCTGTCAGCAAATCGAGTGTAACGAATTTAATCTTTTGACACGGTGGAGAAATGATCTGTAAGAAGTGACAGGGTAATTTTTTTTAAAGATTTTTAAAAATCATGATAAGATTTCCGTTTTAGCTCGTGGCGATGATTGATAAATGAAAATTACTAGAAAATCTGCACTCAAAAATTTTAGAAAAACAATACTAAAGCAAATTAATTTGCCCAAAACGGAAAAATTTGTCAAAAATTTGTTTGATTTGTTTGTGAAGCATTTATTTACAGCCAAACTCTTGACAAAATCGTATCCAAGGGCAAGTTTTCGTAAAGTTTGCGTGGTGTCTGAACACAGTATGAACACTCTCTTGCAAACTTTTATTGCAATAACAAAGTTTTGGTCTTGCAAGACAAATTATTTGGTTCCATGTTTCCATGCCAATGTTTGTTATAATATTAAGCAGTTAGAAATTTCGATTAGTTCAGTATTAATCAACCGCACCAAGTCGATAATTTGTCAGTTACTATCGACAAACCACAAGGTTTGTGGAAAACATAAATTTGTCGCTAACCAAATTTCCGAGTGTGAACACTAAGCCAAATTCAACTTTCGAAGTTTCGACGAACTAATTTGGCGTGCGTGTGAACACCTAGACAAATTCGGACTCAAATGAGACATGACAGTTTGTGTATATTAATTTGCTTAGCTATAATTTGCCCAAAATTGAAATTGAAAAAAAGAAATGGGAAAATAAAAATGTGTAGGGGAGAGTCTCCGAAGTGTAAACACGCATTTGGTTTCTTGCTGTGAGCAAATAGAAAAAAAATGGTGAAAATGTTTCCGAGTTTGTAATTTTTTTAATTTCCACATTTGCGTAAAAACGAAGCAAAACCGATTGTAGGAGCGAGTACTTATACTTTGTGATTTAGTACATTAAGTGTACTTTGTGATGTGATATTAAGTTTCAGTGAAATGTTTGTGTCGTGTAAATTTGTCGAACAAAATAAAAATGGCTACCATTTCGAAGAATGGACACACTTTTGCACCGGTTGTGGACACCCTCGTTCTTTGTGTTTAAAGCGTGTGTTTGGTCATGAAACTGTCAACTTTCGTTGTTTATGTTTGTACATATTTTAACGCATTTTCTGAATTTTTGTTCATTTTTAGCCATGTCAACACCAAAAAATCTCTCCGATTCAACAAAAATCAATTTTAATGGGCTGGTCGATGCCATTAAGCAATGCCTCATCGATAAGAAGGCCGTCAAAGCTACAGCCAAGGAATATGGGCTTCCTCGACCCACTTTGATCCGGTATTTGGAGAAAGTCAGAGCAAATTTTGCAGATGTTTCGTCCGTTGTTGATTCGGTACGCAGTAGAAGCGCCTCAGAAGCTGATCTTGATGAAGACAATCAGCGTCGTATTATCGTTTCCGCCGATCCCAATATTGGGCGAGAAGAAGAGGTGTTAACCTCCGCCGAACCATCCACTTCACGAGCGTCTTCGGCTAGCCGCTTATCACTGTTGGATGAAATTGGGCCGGTGCAAGGAACTTCTCCGAAAAAGCCATCGAATCGCGGTCGCAATCCAATGGAAACCACTGTGCTAACTTCTCCGGAAAGCGTCGAGGTTTTGCTCGAGAAGGCAAAAAAATCAGCTGAGCGCGCAGCCAAGCGTGATTCTGTGTCGCACCAGAAGAAGACCCCCAGAAACGTGGCAGGCCAGAAAAACGACAGGCAACACCACCAGCCAAGTCGTCGGCCAAACGCGATGCCAAGAAGAAGGCGTTTTCATCGTCGGAAGTCAAGACGGCTATTTCACATGCAAGAATTGCATTTCGGAATAATTTTTTTCATTTTGTCACTGAAGGCCATTATTTTTTGTTCTTTTTGCCACTGAAGGCTTCTTAAATAAATAAACGTTATATTTTCATCAATTCATGGCCATTTTACTTCATATTTTTCTATTTCGAGCGATTTTACAAGGGTGTCCACAACCGGGTACAAAAAAAATGTTTGCCAAAAATTATCACTTCATATACATGGCTGCAAATTTTTGTCCATTTGTCTAAAACAATAGGTTACTTTAGAGGAAAGTTAGCTAGAGTCTCTAGCTTTACAATGATGTTCATATCACCGCATAATGTTGACTTGGAAAAAGTTATTAGTGAAAAACGCAAGTGTGTCCACAACCGGAGACTCTCCCCTACTAATGTTTAAGAACAATTTAAAAAAATTTGGCCAAAAAAGCAATATATTAGATATTCTCCAACCAGCGAAGTCTTTTTGTTTTTCGATGCCAAAAGAGGCTGTTGGGGCCACTACAGAAACGAATTTATTTTACCCTAGAAACCGGGTTTCAAGCCAATCGGATGAAAATAATAATTTTTCAAGTTTCACCGCATTTCTCAGGCTTTTCTCTTCACATGGGAAAATCAAATTTCAATTTATTTCTATTATCGACATTGGAAAATCACATTTCAAATTATGTCGTATTTTCAACCGAGTTTCAACGCAATCGGATGAAAAATAGTTTTATTCATGCAGAATTTTCCGGGAGTTTTCCGACCTCGGGTCACATTTTCCGACATTGGAAAATCACATTTTAAATTATTTCGTATTTTATCCTTACAAACCAAGTTTCAAGCCAATCGAAAAAAAAAGTCTCTTCATGCAGAATTTTCCGGGAATTTTCCGACCGTTGGGTCAAATTTTCCAACATTGGAAAATCACATTTCAAATTATTTCGTATTCTATCCTTACAAAACGAGTTTCAAGCCAATCGGATGAAAAATAGTTTTTTGCATGCAAAATTTTGCGTCCATTTTCCTCGTGGGGGAATTTTCCAAAATCGGGAAAATACGTGTAGAAGTTTTATCGCGTCAAGAAACTTACAAACAAGTTTTTCAGAAAATTAAACTTTTCCGACTTTTTGGAATTTTCTAAAACCCCGTCTTAGTACGCACTTTCACCACTAACAGAAACTCCTGTCCAAATTACAGCCGTCTATCTCTTACAGTTTAGGCTGTGCGTTGATTGCCAATCAGTGAATCAGTCAGTCAGTCAGGACACTCTCTTTTACAGATAAAAGAGATAGAAAAAATAGAACACAACAGTGTGACCGCACAAAAAAAGTTTAAGTAAAATCTTGCTATAAAATGCCAAACTTTTTAATAAATGTTTTCCATAAAAAAGGGTCACACTTTAGTTAGCCAAAGATAGAATAAGAAAATATTGATTTCGCTGTAGTTTTCATAGTTTGCCTTGACATATGTAGCGAAATTGTCTTGTTGGCACCCGATGCTTGTTCTGTGTGAAATAGTTTATCGATGAGCAAAATTTATCGTAAAGGCCTATACTCAGATGAGATAAATTTTTAGTTTGGTACGATATTTCACATGAATAGAAACAATTTCATACAAATAAGAAGCCTTTTTAAACGTATTCAGATTTCAAAGCTGTACAAAATTGTTTTATTTATGTGAAAAATCGTACCAAACTAAAAATTTATCTTATCTGAGTATAGGCCTTAACTATAAACAGCTGATCAAGCACTTTTCACACTTGCTTTGGATGAAATAGTACACCAAGGGAAAAATTCAAAATTTGTACAATGATTTCACATCAAGAACAATTTTTCTGATTTAACTTTCATCTCAAGAACACTTAAAACATTTAGGGCCGATTTCTCATCTTCTGAATAGCAGCTATGTGACAGATAATTAGATTATAATCTCACAATTTGCTCTGCTCTTTGTTAGTTTATGTGACAGATAGCTCTATGTAGAAGATTAGAAATCGGCCCTTAGAATATTACGTTCCTGTTTTAAGTTGACGTCATCTTATTTTCTGAACAGGTTTTTTCCCTCTACGATATTACACACTTTTCGCTAGAAACTACCTAGCTTAAGGTAAGTTACCCTAAGTCGAAACCATTTTAAAGCTTAACCAAACTAAAGTTCTTTTTGTGACATTAAATAAAATTGAAAATCAAATCTTCTTGCCCCACAAGCATGTGTCACATCCACTTAGCACACACACACACTCACTCACACACTTTAAGATTTTCCTAAGTGAAAAGCATCTACATTTCCACACCTCAGTCAACTTGCTTTGCATATCAAATGCATTCCCAAAGTATTTCTTTCCAAAAACAGACAAAGAGGATTTC